>JASANB010004181.1:0-64252 GCA_030248155.1 Sabatieria punctata
GGGGCCGGTCATAAACGACGTCGTTCCAAAATCCCGTTTTTTCTGACCGCCCATCCCCCCAAAATCGCATTGCGTGTTTTCTTGGGGACCCCCCCCCCTACGGCTACGTCGTTTTCGTTTTACCCCCCCCCCCAATAAAACGGCAGTACATAGAGTACTGTGACGTTTTCTTGTTACCATACTGCACAATCAATAGAATAAATCCCTACAACCGCTCTGGGAAGCTTTTCTGTATGGAGAAACGTTTGATAGAATGTGCATAAATCGAAAATAATGTAATTGAAGTACCCTAAAATTCCGAAAAAAGCGACGTCGTTTTTTGCTAACCCCCTCCCCCTCCTGGTGCGTCGTCTATCGTCGCATTTCAGCCGACCCCCCCTCCCCCCCTCTGGAACGACGTCGTTTATGAACGGCCCCTAAGTAGTACATTGCTAAGTAATTAGTGCAATTTCTCTGTTCTTACCGGTACGGAAGATAAACGTTTGTGATTCAATTGAAATTTGATATTTTAGTAATACAGAATGTACAATGTATGAGTACTGTAACCAGGGGGCGTGGGTCTGGTGCACCCCGTGGAGTACAAACAAAAAATCCGCCGAAAATATAAATTTCGAAGGAATTCTGGACCCGAGTCTCACAGACGAAATATGTGAGTTTCTTTTCTATACAAAGTGTCTGTTCTTTTTAGGCTTGCCATACTAAGATAAAACAGGTGAACAGAAAATTAAAAGTAGAAAGTAAAATACAGATAAAAGTAGAAAATAAGGGAAAAATAAATAAACGAAAAGTAAAAATGAAAAGTAGAAAATAAAACAAAGATAAAAGTAGAAAATAAGGGTAGAACATACAGGGTAGGCCATTTATCTATTCCCGGTTTCATATATCCATAACTTTTTTCCAGTCAGTTCGATTTTATTAAAATTTTACATACAAATGTCTTAACACTTCAAATTTTTACAGTTTAAATTTAAAATTAATCCTTCACTCTGGTCGCTAGTTATGCGTCTCCATGTGGCCGCCACCTTTTTCGATCACTTTCTCCAGCCTCAGTCGGTACTCCAGCATAGTCTTCTGCCGCATCTTGACCGTAATCTCCCTAGTTTTACAAACTAAAAAATTCAGAATTTGAAAAATCTCAGTTGAGATTTCCATTCTTTGCGAGTTGAGTTTAGAGTCTCAAGCCATTCATCTTCATTCTGCAACTGAAAAGAGACGCTTTCATCTCTGTAAAGTAAAGATTTACAGCATAAACTTGCCTCAATAATAGTTAGTTTTTTTATTTCAGATTTTTTATTTTTAATTAAATGAAAAATTAGCAAAAACAAGGCGACTATCCTAAACATAGAAATCCAGTCTGCTTGGCTGTTTTGTGATGTTCATTGTATCACATTAGTATTATTATTTTTGTTAAGAGAAGAGTTTGTTGTCAATTTTGAACGTAAATATTTCAAGAACCCTTCATCGAATCTTTGCCAAATTTTGCAAGTTAACCAATCTTTATATGGACTTAAGAACCTTGCGGCCTAAACCACTACACCAACTGTGCCGGCACGCAAGTTATACTTGTTAAACAACAACATTTCTACATTTTCGGGCTTCAGAGAGGAGCGATCGCCTTCCGAAATCGAGCCAGCAGTCTTAAATGTTTGCTCGCTAGCTACCGGACCGATAGGAGCAATTAAATACTTCCTGGCAAGCTGCAAAACTGTTTTAGAACCACACAACTGCGCAAATTTCTATCAAGCATTCGGTCGAATGCAATATTTATGTTCAAAATACGTAAAAAATCACGTTTTCTCATCTGTGACTGCATATCCGGCATATCCGGCAGGTAATATCCGGATCCGGTACCGGATCCGGATATGGCCATATCCGGCCGGATCCGGATCCGGATATCCGGTCGGGCCCTACTCCTAGTTAAATTGATCTGCTATTATCGCAGAGTTTAAAGCTATAATTGCGGAAGTGAAGTCGGGTTACTCTTTGTTGGGGTTTCAACAAAGCCATAATTACTATGCGCTTTTGTGCATGATACAAAAACCCATTCCTAGTTAAATTGATCTGCTTTATGTGCATCAATTTTCCTAGTTTAGTTACAAATCATGTCCCTGTCGCCCGTGTCCCAGTGCTTTCAAAACCATAATTATGCGAGTAAAGTTTCGTCGCTTATACTACAGTAGTATGCAAAACTTTACAAACCGCAAAATACTTACTGAATTTCGACTCTTTCGGTCTCACCAAAATTCTTCTTCAGCTCTCGAACCGAAAATCTTCTATGTCCAAACAAACTGACTCTGCAGCACCGACGCGCTGCTTAAATACTGGTCTATCACGTGACCCATAATTATAGCTTCAAAACTCGTTTATCTGTCACGTGATGAAAAGTGTTTATTTAAACGTCGGTCTGACCGTTCTAGCTCATTGTTGTTTCGGCGGTCCTCGACATCGATCTGATTTGAAATGCCTACATACTCCGGTCACCCGACTAACACGCCGATCGAGTCGGCAGATGATGCCAAAGCGAACGAAATGGAAAAACTGATGGAACACGAATTGTTGGAAGAGTCGGTAAGATGAATGTATCGACAATTTTTGTCAATTATAAAACATTTTTGCTTTCAAAAACCATTTTGTTAGGTAATATTTCGCATTTTATAGCTCTAAAACGAGTTGTTAGGGTTTGAATTTAGCTCTCAATTTTGCCACGTACAGTACGCACGTGAAATTATGGACTGAAAAGTCTTGATTTTAGTTACCAAAACATTTTTGCTGCGTAGAAATTTGATTTCACAAATCATTTTTGCATTAACAAACTTTGGCATTTAGCTTTTGCTACGTACGTACATGAAATTATGGACAGAAAAGGTTTGATTTTAGTTACCAAAACATTTTGCTGCGTAGAAATTTGCTTTCACAAATCATTTTTGCATTAACAAACTTTTCTTACGTATGTACATGAAATTATGGACAGAAAAGCTTTGATTTTAGCTCTCAAAACATTTTTGCTGCATAGAAATTTGCTTTCATAAATCATTTTTTGCATTAACAAACTTTGACATTTTGCTTTTGCTATGTACGTGCATAAAATTATGGACAGAAAAGCTTTGATTTTAGCTCTCAAAACATTTTGCTGCGTAGAAATTTGTTTTCACAAGTCATTTTTGCATTAACAAACTTTGACATTTAGCTTTTGCTACGTAGAAATTTGCTTTCACAAACCATTTTTGCATTGACAAACTTTGACATTTAGCTTTTGCCACGTACGTACATGAAATTATGGACAGAAAAGCTTTGATTTTAGCTCTCAAAACATTTTTCCACGTAAAATTATGGATAAAACATTATTTGTTGTGTAGAAATTTGCTTTCACAAATCATTATGCATATTATAGCTCTAAAACGAGTTGTTGAGGTTTGAATTTAACTCTCAATTTTGCTTGTTTGAGAAAGAAGGATCAAATCAAATATTTCCAATGTTACTCTGTGTGATCAACAGATTGCTGTTAGTGATTTTATGAAATTATACGACATTATACAATAATAATTAAACACATCGATTATAGTCCGTTTCATCGGTTCCGAGCACACATTTGGCGTAATATTTTTTGAATTCTTCTTGCCATTTTGAATCGTGGCGCAATGCTTGTATTGGATCTCAACTCGTTAGAAAACTGATCACTTCTCTGAATGCGCATCCAAACTCGCTAGGTGGAATCGAATGCTCCATGACTGATTCAGTGAAATTTCTCATGCAGGTTTGGCGCGGGGTGCACTCCAACATCTCGGGCAGCAGCATTTCCAGCTGCTGAGCTGGATGGCGGCAGCAAACCTCTTGAATGGCCTGACCGCATTCGATGGTTTTGGTCTGACATCCTTCGCAATTTCGTTCAATTACTTCATTAGTTGCTAGAGCATTCGGCCACTGCTCAAAAGAACAACTTTTTCAAATCGGATAGGTTTTCCATGGTACTACGTAGACTGGCTGGAACTAAATCGCCCACTGTTTTTTATAGATTCAAAAATGTCACGTGACCTTCTTCAACACGTGACCCATATAAAGCTCCCCATTAGTGTTTTTCGTCTTCATAGCAAAATGTATTTTGTCGAATGGTTCGATTTTTCTAATGAAAATGATTCAAAGGCATTGGACAAAGCGCGCGAATTTGGTCAAAATCGACCCGAAATCGTCGAAAAACTAAAACAGTTCTATTTGGTGGAGGTATGAATTTTGGTTCGAAATTTATCAACAACTAATTCTCCTCTGACCTACTTCAAACTTCGCAATATCAGAAGCGAGCATTGCGTGACTTGTGGTCAGATAGAGCGAAACAAGCGTTGGCAAACCAGTAGTTGGGATCCTATCGACTACGGTCTGCACACGCCTCAGTGCGAATGGTCGATCGGCGAGTTGGCTGGCGCATATGCCGAGCGAGCAATAGATGAGCTGATTTCCGATCCGTTAGTGGCTTGGAAATTCGAAGAAGAATTCGAAGAGCTGCTTCCACTTGAGTTGAATAACGAGATTTGGCTAATTTTGGTGAAATACGATTGGCGAAATGAGCTGATTGCTAGACTGCAGGAAAAATAAACGTCGAGGGACCATTGTAGTGTCACAATAGAATTCATAAACGAGCGCTTTGGGCGCGTTTTTAAAATGGTGCAGCAGCGGGAAATTTCCCAATCATAATGACGTCACCTCATGCCATTTCATCATAATAATGAGTCATAAACACGTTCGGGCAAGTAGCGGGAAATTTCGCGATCATAATGACGTCACCTGGACGATTGCACAACATTTCATCATAATGAGTAAAAAATAATTTACATCAATGAATTTACTAATCGCTGTCTCATTGTTACCAGAACGATATAGGAATCACTAGTTTGTGGACCACCATTTCGAACACTAGCCGGCTTCGGCCGCATTCTCTCTCAATTGGTCTCTGTTTCTGTCTGCTGCGTGACATTTTTTGGACCGCCAAGAGTCGCCAAAAGCAGAATGGTTAAAAGCTGTAGTCAGTCTACATGAAAAATTGTTGTTTTGGATAAATTCTTGGATTGGTTGGTTGTAGTGTTTTCGTGCCACCAAGAATTTATCGAAATTTCGACCCACCAACAATCAGCCACCAATCGAAAAATTATCGAAAAGCATGAAGAATTGTTGTTTTCAAGTTTTGATTTTTTCGATTGCGCATAAATTCTTGGTGGCACGAAAACATTTTTTCGATAAATTCTTGGTCGGTCGAAAGTCCTACAGCCTACACGGCGGTCACGCAATTACGGTGTACGTACAGTAGATGAATAAACAGCATCTAACTGGCTCTCATTCAATTGACCCAGGCCGACCAGGTGCTGTACTATGCGCATCAAGAAAATCTGTTGCATGAATTGTTTGTAGCTACAGTTTTTGTTGTCTGTGACATTTTGCCAGCATGCATACATATTTTCGATCGAGACTGCTTCAGGAGAGTTGGACATATTCTCCACTGAACACGTTTCATCAGTTGGTAAACTGGAACGGTAGAAGCTAGAGATGTTCACGAGCCTAAAAATCGCGGCTCGGCTCGGCTCGATTGTGAGCTCTGTTTAAGTCAGCTCGTTTCGGCTCGTTTGTACACACCTCCAAGCTCGCTCGAGCTCGGCTCGCGAGCTTTAAATTTGGCGGA
Organism: Sabatieria punctata; assembly: GCA_030248155.1. NCBI lineage: Eukaryota > Metazoa > Nematoda > Chromadorea > Araeolaimida > Comesomatidae > Sabatieria > Sabatieria punctata. The sequence continues at coordinate 5,666 of JASANB010004181.1, forward strand.
AAGCTCGGAAAAATAGAAAAGTAACACCATAAAATCAATACCTAAAGCTTTTTCTCACTAATTACGCCATTTTTATTGTTGATACCTTTAAAATAATGTAGCAAACATAGAAATTAAACGAAAATTAACCTCCAAAAGCACAATATTTTCAAAATTTGATTAAGATTACACAATTTTAAGTGCGTTGCGCATTCTGTGCTCGGCTCGGCTCGGACCGCGAGCTTTCTAACTTTGATAAGCTTGCTCGATCTGGGCTCGCGAGCCGAGCTTTTTCAGGCTCGTGAATATCTCTAGTAGAAGCAAATACCATAGATTTCAAATGCCAAATCAGTCAGCTGATTGGTGGCTTCTTCGCAGCATTCCTGTTGTAAGCGTTGGTTGACCCATTCATTCACAACTGGTGTGCTCAAATTAGCCAAATGATCTACTATGCATTTGTCTTGCATGTAAGTCTGACTGGTAAAGACAAATTCCGTAGACCTCAAGCATCGAATCAATCAACCCAGGTTCCAATTTTCCGTCATTTCCTTTCTTAGTCATTGCAAATCCAATATAACAAAGAAGAATAGCCAGTTTTAGCTAAAACATATAGTAGTGTATGAGCAAAATAAAATCTTAATTACTGTTGTTATGAATGAAGATTTACCATTTTCATTCTGGGGTCGTGTGGTAGAAGAAAATTAGAACGGTACAATCATGTGATTTACGTATACACGTTTAGTTATGTAGTACGTATGCAAAGTAAAGCCGTAAGTAAAGCAAATGCGCAAGCTGGCTCTGTTCTGTTGATAAGAAAAACGACAAGCAGGCCCACTAACAGCTGGCTACACATTAAACTTGCTAGTTGAGAAAGGTGAACAGAAATGAACGTTGCCCACAGCCCAATATCACCGTATGCATCTGAATGCACCATATTAACCTCCAAGCGAAAACAGAGTCTAAACAGTGGCGTATCCAGGGGGTGCAGAGGGTGGCTACACCCCCCTTTGCGGCGGAGGTGGGGAGGAAAATTGACTAAAAACTGGAGAAATGAAGGAATTATGCAATAAACAAGACATTCATTTGTTTAATGTGCACAATGAATCGCAGCTAACCAGTTCCACAAACTGTAAAAAGAGCTACAAATTTTAAGAATAGGGTAAACTTTGGAGAACTGCCATTACCGCCTAAAATCTAGACAACCGCGCATAGTCTCTGCTGCTAGAGCGCAGATTTTGTTTAAGTATATTTAAGTAAATTTTCCTCTAGCTGCGACTTTCGCACGGTCACAACCGTCTGACAGGATTACTTTTAATAAGTCAAAGAATTCCGACTTTGAGGGTTCAATTTTCCCATCCGATAAACGGACTCCACGTTATCATCCGCATTCTTAATGAAAAAATTTCAGCGGCAACGTCCAGCTAATCTCTAGCGAATCCTCAGCCATGCCAGACAAAACAATATCTCTGGCCACACCTGGATCGTTCCGCTCCCTTTATTCAGCCAAACGCATACTCAGCTTACGTGAGACCTGGACCGCAATTAAGCCCGGCGGCGCTCCATTGGGTCGTCTTGGAGCTCCATAAGGTGGTTGAGAAACGAATGGGTGAGGAGGGGAAAAAGCAGTTAGGGCATTGGTTTCGGCATTACTGTCCTTGCAGGGAGGCTGGGGGCAAAGCGCTTTTGTTCCTTTTCGTTTCAGCATTTGCTCAAGATGCAAATCACGACTCATAATTCGACCCTTGGAGTGATAACCATTTCATTTGCCACAGCTGTCTACCTGAACCACACGGTGGCAAGACAAAAGAAGAAAAAGGGTGAAGGTGGAAAAAAAAAATTATTAAAAATTTTTTTTGGTGCAAAATTATTGCGCCACCATAACTTCCAGGCCGATTTACACTATAACATTATACAAACTAAAGAAGAAATGCACCGAAATCTACCTACCTTGGGCGGCGTGCTCACGTCATCGTCAACGCCAACGCCAACCGACGAGGAAGTAACGATACGCGGCCTACTTTGTAAACCAACCATCGAGAATAGAACAGAACTACAGAGACAAGAGCGAGCTAGAGGATTAGCGCGAGCGTTCGCTGTACTTATGGAGCGGGTGTGAGACGGAATGTCCAACGCTAAATCCGGCCAGTGCTGGCCGTTCGCCTAGAGGCAGCAATGAGTGGCTGGTAAAGGTCAGATGCCGCCTAGCCATCCGGCCAGGGTAATTGAACCCGGTTAGACTGAGGTGCATCCGTTTTTTATATATATTTTTTAGATTCAAAGGTCAATCAAACAATCCAAAAGCATCTCGTGCTGTCTTTCGCAACCTCAATCACGGCATCCCCCCGGTCCCAAGCATCAAAGAGATTATTTTTGTGTGTATTAAGTACCGGAGAGTGCTGCATAGGGTACCCCCCAGATAGTGTACCTGGGCTACACTATGTGGCACTGCATGTCAGCGCGGCATTGTTTAGATTGTGCACTACGGTAGGAGAACGCTTTGAAACAAATTTTTAAGTGCGGTTGTTAATGTTAGCGGCGTGTAAACATTAACAACAACCCTTAAGAAACAGCAATTATTTATACAAGCTGTTCTTTCTGTAGTCCGTTTAATCATAACTAACTTTTTCATGTTTCTGGTGCTATGCTGTTCGCACTTAGATGTATTCTATTTCTTTGTTTTTATTTGCCCAACAATAAGGATTTTGATCAATTTGTTTAAGCAAATGTTCATTTCTAAAATATATATACAGATATCCTACCACACACCACATTTGTGAAGCAGGTTAATCAGAATATAGCATAGCTGAATAGTTAATTATGGAAATAAAACAAAAGTAATAGCGTATGTAAATTGGGCAAAAATCAATTGCGTCACACCTCCCAACCAAAAATAAGTGGCGGCCCGACACTTAAACTAAAGTGCTAAAGCTAACTAAAGCAGATGGTAAACTACTGAAGACAAAGAGAACATAGACCGTTTGCTGGTTCTCGGGTTTATCTTAGCAGGGAAATCTGCTGGGTTGTTTTTTTGACACACCCTGTACATATACAGTCCCGCTCTCAAAGTGCCCGTCCAAGTGTCCAATTGGAGTCTATGCAGTCTGCGTAAACTTGGAGGCACTTGGACCTTAATTTTCCAAGTGAGAGCCGTACTTGGACAAACTTGGAAGGCACTTGGAACGTCACTTGGATGCCACTTGGAAACCGCTTGGAGAACACTTGGTGTCACTTGGAATTAAGCCGTCCGCCTGGCTTGGGCTAGTGTAATCTGACCTGGACAGTGCTGACCCACAAATAATAGAGTGTCATAATTGAGCGTTCTCTAGACAAAGGTCGCTTCACTGCGGCTCAACCCCTCCCAATTCTTCACCACTAATTCCGAATATTTTTGTTTGCCACAATTACCGCAATTAGTCTTGTCGTTTTTAACGGGAACACTTTTACAAAACCCGCCAGACAACACAGCTTGTGCTTGCCGCAATTATTTACGCCAATTGCCTGCAAAACTTTTAGACCGGTAGGTCAAAGACGCCGTTTGTTCCCTCGTTAGTCGTGTCCGTCTGGCGGCACACGCCTTTTGGACCGGAAAGTCGAAAACAACAGAGTCACCTACGCTTTGTTTCTGTTTCCTCCTATCTGTCCTACGCATGCGTTTAATGAAATTGGAATAACAACTTAAAAGGTCAAAAGCACACCGAAAATTAGCAGCCGCCAGTGCAGTGGGCCAAATGCTCAGCTGTCAAAGTACTAGCCACAGCTTGCAAGCGTAGGCATAAGCATAGGCCAGTCTGCCCAGTTGACCTTGGTGCTTGCAATACAATAGCCCTAGCTTAGCGGAGCAATGCCGAGTCAAATTACCAACTTGGAAAACACTTGGACACTACTTGGAAATTACTTGGATCCACTTGGAGTCCAATTGGATCTACTTGGAACAACTTGGACTAGCTTTGACCACTTGGATCCAATTGGACGGGCACTTTGAGAGCGGGACTGTATGTATATGTTATGTATTCCACAAATTCAATATTTTGCCAACAGTACTGTATAGTGTATACGTACTACGTATGGCTGACTGTGTATACTACGTATTGCTCTGATTTTGTTCGCCTTCCGTTACATGTATTCACTTCACTTGTTGACTCAGTGCTCTTGCCATTATTCGACACGCTTACTTTGAATATCGCATGCTTATGTGCTACCTTACTTATCAATCTCGCTCTGGTACGCTGAAGCCTCCGACAATAAAACTGTGGAAACTCAAAAATATATAGCCCCTGACGTGAGAATCCTATTTAACGGGTAGCAACGCGGTGCGTTAATTACGGATTCTCGCACAATAGGGCGCTACAATCGCCCCGCCCAACGGCGCGTATTAATTGCCGGGCCGGTCCCTCTCCTCACCAGAGTTTACCAGGTGTAGTATAATTGACCTTCGAAAAGTATCGAAAAATCGGCTGTTTTGTAGTATATATAGTATATAAACGCAGTATAATTCTAGATTTTGCAGTATATAATGTAGTATAATTTAACATTTCCATTTCAGACGTCATATTTTCCCAATTTTTGAGAAAACTCCTTAATTTTTTCCTGTTTGAAAACTGGTTTTTCCTTTTTTCACATCAAATTAACATAATTAGTTATTCTCCATCAGAAAATTAAAATAAATCGGTGAAAGTATGCGTTGTTGACCAAGCAACCAACTAACCGTTTTGACACCGAGCATTAATAACCGACAGACCAAAACAACGCCGCATAACACACAGAGCATTAATTGCTCACTAAAATAGCCGTCAGACCAAAACAACGCCCAATAACACACAGAGCATTAACTGATCACTAAAATAGCCGTCAGACCAAAACAATATCAAGTAAAACACAGAGCATTAACCGCTCACTAAAATACCGTCGAATAAAACGAACCGTCAGTAAAACGAGAATTCACCATCTCCAATAAATTACACCATAAAACAGTTTGTAAAACAGTATATAGAAATATACAGATGTATACATGGGTGACATGTGCAGCGCACTGTCACCCGTTAAGGGGTAAAAGGGGCGGTATGACAGAATAAGACAGGGTGCCTAACTTTGTCAATAGTTCAAACTTGATTTCTCGTACCCGAGTGATAGCGTGTGTAGTGCGCTTTTATCGTTGCTTGGGGCCGTCTGCGGAAAACATTCATTGGGCACAGCGAGCACCTCCATGCTGCCTCACCATCCACGGTGACCGGTCGAGGTCCCACCCAACCATTGGTGTCAGCTGGCACCTCCTGCAAGAACATAATCAGCTATTCTATTGGCACTTTAATCAGGGGTGAACCTGGGTTTCACAAATCTAGCACTCTGGAACAGTTGATTAGCACATGAATAAACACTATTTACAACACACTCGTCAAGTACGACGCCAGAGAAGACCGAAAGCGAGAATAGTTACGCTGTAGAGGTTGTGTTCGTCAAAACAAAGTAAAATAATAATAATAACCGAGAAAATAGTTGAACTGTAAGTCCAAGCCTGATTGCCGGCTCTCCACACAAGAGAGACGCGGGTTCGGAGATCCAGAAGGGGTAATTTTCTAAAAGCTCCAACAAGCCTTCAAATACGTTTTATCACAATTTCTTCAGTAAGGAGGCTAAAAATGAATAGCTTATCGCTGTTAAACACATACACCGCTCCCTTAAACATCACGTTTATTCTGGCAGCGCGTCACAACGTTAATTACACTGCCCTCACTGTAGTAGCGAGAAACAACAACTGAGCGAGGCCTTCGGCCAGGCCCAGGACACGCGGAGGGATGTAGGCCCTCGCCGGTTAGTAATACACGCACAAGAAAATAACGCAAAGAATACGGGGTTAGTATCAGCTAATCGTGGCCATATTGCACAACTTGACCATACATGTTAGCATTTGACCTGTGAAACGAACTCTGTCAAAGACAGGCAGACGGCGAAGAAAACTTGTTCATAGACTACAGCGCGCTCAAAATTAGGATATATCGTAAAACGTAAACTGTGATAGCTGTACACTTTTATTCCGCATTGCCGCTAACATTGATACGGACGCTTGTTGTATCGAATTGCTCTGAGTGAATGAGGAATGAATGAAGAAGAATGAATCAGGGTTGTAACTGTGCTTTCGCCTGCTCTCATACATGTTTAATGCACATTTTAGAATGAATGAGGGTTGTAACTGCACTTTAATGCAACGCAAACAATTGTGGAAACCAGCTCAATATCAGTGTGCATGTTTAATATCCTTATGTAAACATTATTGGATGAAAAGGAAACCAAGAAGTGGAATTATTGTCACCAGCGGATGTAGCTTTAGCTGCGTAGTGCTCACTTTCTTCGCTACTACAGCTTAGTAGTGCTGCGGGATCACTGTCCTGGACTGGATCATTCATCTTTCTTCAGAACCTGTCTGTAAACAATCAATCAGTGAAGAATGGCCAATTTACCAGGCTAGGGATACAGATATATTCATTTGCACTTCAGACAGGATTTTTACCCGATTTTTAGTCCTCAAAACCCTGTTTTGACCCAAAAAGGTCGGTGAAACCCACTTTCGGACACCAAAAAAGTTCGCTGAAACCCCCTTTCGGCATAGCGCTGAAACCCTGTTTTGGATCCGAAAAATTCCCCCAGCCGAAAACCCAGCTATACCTTGTACAGGCTAGGCTAGGCTTCCCTGGCGAATTGCGAGGGAAGCAGCGTGCATTTCACTTATGCATGACGCACTGATGCTGCGATTTTGATACATCAACACTACCCCCACCAATTTGGAAGTTAACAGCTTCTGTTCAGCACTGTGATCAGGTTTTAAGCTTCGACATTGATAGGGGATTAGGCTTAGGATGAACTTAAACGTACTTTTAGGATCTATCTTAGCCTCAGCTTAATCAGTTAGATTTTCGCTATTGCGCGGGGATAGTCCCACAATTGCGACTCTTTAGCGAAAAACAGCAGCGCCGCTATGCCACTTCCATTCCATCTCTGAAAATTGGCTACCGTAGTAGACAGATTGATGTTTTTGTGTTGAAAAACCAAAGACTATGTCGAGTACGGTAGCTAGAAACAAAGGGATCTAAGAATCGAAAATTTTTGAACAAAGCAGAAACCGAGTGGATTGTGAACAGAATGAATATACTGCTGATACATATTCTCTGCACTGACACTACCTGCCTTTAATAGAGTCTACTCTCAGAAGGATAAATTGTGATAAAAGTAGGAATTATTTTTCAGCATTGGAAGTTCTAATTATGTCAGATGTATAGGCAATTTCATAACTGCATTCTTTACCTGTTAGTAGTTGTTTTACGTAGGTGTTCGTCAGGCCAATTATCTCCTTATTCACTATTTGTGTGTACAAGGTTCGTGCGTCTTTTGGATAGCAAAATTCCCTGACCTTTCCCTGACTTTTCCATGACCAATGTCAAAATTCCCTGACCAACTACGGTGAGGAAACGGCAACCAATTTGAGAAAATTTTGAAAAATTGCCTTTTAAAAACGCATTTAAACGGTATTCAGAGGGTAAATTTCCTGCTTAAGTAGTAGTATATAAAATCAGAAGACCGATCTTCAAAAGTGTCGTGTAAAATTCTGACATGACCATTTGGCGGCGAGATGTTTCTGCTGCTATCAATTTTTTCCCTGACCAGACTCCAAATTCCCTGACTTTTCCCTGATTCCCTGACTTTTTTTTAAATTCCCTGACTTTTCCATGACTCCCTGAATTGCCTTGGCAATACAGCGTCCTCAGGAGGACATACGAAGTACGCCAATACAACATAATGGGAGCAGTGCCAAGCTTGCTGGGCCTTTTCAATAAACAAATCAGTCACACGGCGAACCTTATAAACGCTAAAAGACTAAAATTGAGTAGCGGACGTAGCAGCGTAGGGATCGTAACAATCACTGTTTCGGTTGCCCATTCCATTAGCGGACTGGTCAGCGTCGATATTTTCGAAATGGCTGGCACGAAGAATCCGATAGAAACTGAAACAAAAATAGTGTCTCAATAATTGGCCTGACGTTACATACGACCAGCCCTAGTACATGTATGGACCTGACCAATTGAGCGCAGTTTTTGTTTTACTAAGCAAAATTGCGCTTTTATAATTGCGCTTTAGCAGCTCATTTTTTCCATAACTCGATTGTTAGGCCTACAAATTCGAGCAGGGTTTTCTGCGTCAAATGTTATTATTAAAAAATCTGTGATATAGAGAACGATTGGTATTACGTAATATTGAATGGAAATTGCCCAGATTGTTAGTGCAGTACAATTGTTTTATGATTGCTTCCAATAGCAGAGCACAAGGGAGACAGCTTGGGATCGGTCAGTAACTGTATGGGCTCGTTAGTAATACGCCCAGCTGCTTCCCAGTCAATGAACACCACTGGCGTACCCGTAGTAGCTAGCGAAGCGCTTCAGACACTGCCATCTTGGGGGCATTAACGGCGTGTTCATCGGCACAGTAGAAATAATTGGGAATTCTGCCCGCGATTGTGTGTGACATCAGTGACCACTGTGCTTTGAATTCAATCTATCTATCTATCAGTACTATTCTCAATGAATACAGGATATGCTTAGGAGCAATCTGCTCTTTCTGACCGACTACAGGTACAGGGAGCAGGTACAACAAATCCATCTAGGAATTTTGGTAAACTCCTTCAAATCTTGTAACTTGTAAATTAACAGCCTATCTTTCATTCGCTCTTTGTCTAGGTCAATCGGTACAAGTCAGTGAATTTGTTTCTCTTAGCTTGCAAATACTGTTGTTTGGGTATGGCATTTTCAGGAATCGGTTCGGTATGGGTAGGTATTTTTCGGCATACCCAGGAATCGGTTCGGTATGGGTAGGTATTCGCAAAAATACCGGTATACCGGTATTTATTCGGTATTTGCTGAAAATGTTTTACATAGTCAAAACTCCGAATTTCCCATTTATAAGGCCATGGATTTAGTCATTTCCAAGGTCAGAGGCTAGAAAACCCATCAAAAGCAATGGGATTTACAGTTTTTAGGAATTTTTAAAATCATTTTTTAGTTTTACTTGCACGAAAATTGTTTCTGTAAATAATTTTGGCTAAGTGAAATGCTTCCATTGTACTGTAGTTTTAAGGTCTGCTAGTGTACAGTATGGAGGTCTAACGGGCAGTGACAAAATGCGGGGCTATTTTAATGATTGCGAATGTACTGCACATCAAGTACATGGAGACTTGATTTCTAGGGAGCAGTGTGAAGTTAAACCAAAACTAGACCAACGCTTTCTAATTACAAAGCAAGTTTGGAACAGAGAGTTGGGTGATAGAACTAAAAATCCTTCAAATTGGATATTTTGAAGGGATACCGTAATATAATGTGTTTCTGCATGCCCAAAAAATGCAAAATTACATAGAAAACGATGTGATCATAAGGAATTTTCGATGAAAGGCGCTTGAGAAGGTGGATGGATGGTGGAAGGACGTAACGGAATTCCAGAAAAAGGTTGAAAACGAGGGAGAGACTAATCTGGAAGGTCTGAAGAAAGAATGGAAAGAGAAGGCAAGTGGCATGTTTGACGACGGAATGGATGAGCTCATATCTATGGCACAACAGGCTAAAGGGGCTTCCACTGTTGCGATTACATTTTCCTTTGTTCTCTGTTCTCTCTTGTTCACCGTGTTCTTCCGTTAATTTCATCAGGTTTATAGTCATTTTTTACTTTCCAAACTGGGACTTTATAGGTGCGCAATTTGAAAGGCCTAGCGTTTTTAAGTTTAGTATGTACGTACCTTTTGTTGACTGGCTGTAGGTATTCCGGCCATGTATTAGTATGTTATTTCAGCTCGTGCTCGATGTTAATAGGATGCTGAATGAGCTTGGTGCAAAAAGACGTCCATGGCAACGAGGTTTTGCTGTGAATTATACAAACCACATAACAGTGTCGACGCGACTCACTTATCTCCTGAAACAGCAGTATGGTCCAGCGTTTGTCAATCAGCTCTTATTAGCAATCTTTTGATAGAAGCAAACAACCATAACCAAGTACCGGAACCCGAATGCAGTTAAATACGTTTAGCCTCTGTTTGTTGGGTAGCCATAAAACAATGTTAAACCAAATCATCAAACCCCCAAAGCAAGCAGAAGCGCTATATTTCACAGCTAGACGCGCCTTACTCTGCTTTAAAAAACATACTCAACTATATTCTATTGGAGGTGGGGGCGGCGTGTTGAAATATGAGAGGGATTGTCTGTTTCGGCCTTATCACTATTAATATCGGCGGAAGGAGGTGGAGAAAGAGGAGTATCAGGTTCAAAATCTGAATCTAACTCGAACAAATCTACTGGAGCAAACGTGGGTGACTGAAGGCTTAATCCTTCATAATAATGAAGGAAATCGATAAGATTGACCGATGATTGGGTATAGAAAGCCGTTTTTGCATTAATAAACTAAAGGTTAAATGAATGAATGTCTTATACTGTACGCTTTTCTAAGTAGTACATTGCTAAGTAATTAGTGCAATTTCTCTGTTCTTACCGATACGGAAGATAAACGTTTGTGATTCAATTGAAATTTGATATTTTAGTAATACAGAATGTACAATGTATGAGTACTGTAACCAGGGGGCGTGGGTCTGGTGCACCCCGTGGAGTACGAACAAAAAATCCGCCGAAAATAAGGAACACTCTAATACAGTAGATCATGTACGGACTAAAACTGTTAATTTCTGCTTATTTTACCCTCCAGAACGGCTTCCGAATGCTTTCTTAAAGGCTAATTTTTCAAAATTTCTCGCCCTAAAAAAAAAAAAGGTTTATTACAACGCACATGAACACCGGACGACAGACCAGTAAAGAACCCATAAAGGGCCACATGCGAGGCAATCACCGCAATTTGGACAATTGCCAAACAAGGCCTCTTCGAAATTTTAATCCCTGTGAAAGACTGTGTACACCACTGGAATGTACTTGTTCAGTGAAATACAATTTTTGGCTCAGCTACACAAGTATTGGGTATTAGGGTATTGAGGGTCTCAGGGATTGGGTATTGGGTTTTTCAGGTATTGTTCGCACTCTAGTGGTCACCGTTCAATTAATCGAAATATTTTTGTTTTCATAAGCGCAATAGCAGTCTTTTTTGGTGCCGTTGAGAGGCCGTCTTTATCTACAGCAAACATAGTCTGCAGCATAAAGGGCCCGTGTCTGCCTTTTCTATCTATGCCGCTGCGCTTTCCTCTCTTCATCTTCTCCTGCGGTTCTCTTGTGTCTCTATTTCTCTTCAAATAACTCGTATCGCTCTCTCTCTCTCTCTCAACCTTTCATTAAATTCCTTCTCTCTCAATTTATCTTTGATTCTAGGTAAGTCTTCTGATTTCTCTCTCAGGTTGTGAGTGTGTAAAGTAAAATGTGACAGACAGACAGACAGACAAACAGAGTCTACTCCAATGTAACGCCAGACACCCAGCAGGTAAAACGGCAGGAGGATACACAACACATATAACAACTAATTTACAGATATAGACAATCCTTCTGCCATAACATATCCTTAAAGACGTAATCAAAAACAAATTCCTAAATTTGCTAAAAGGAGCTGAGACGGCGAAATTAGGACGGGAGTTCCAAATCCTTGAGGCGGCAAACAACATTGTACTGCACCCGTGGAGACTGTACAGGGTGGTTAGCCCAACGTGACAGGAGTTGACCATGGCCATGTCGCAACAGCAAAGTGCTGAGTTTAAGAAGTGTGCAGGGGCAGAAAATTTTTGGCCGGCGCATGATTTCTCTGAAATCATGTTGGCCTGTCATAAGCTGCTTGCGTTTTTTCAGGACAGGTTGGGAATTTCGCAACTAGTCCTGAAATTTCAGGAGGGGTTGCGAACGTTCGCAGCCAGTCCTGAAATATTGGCGCAGCGCATGGTAGGCCGGTCAGCCGTTGAGTGGAGCATTCTTGCTCCTTTATTATGTATTCTTGGTGACAGTTTCATCCACTCGCTTCCATCGCAAGTGTCTGATCATTTGAACGTATGAAAGATTGAAATTGTTCAGAGTCAGTTTGCATGCGAACTTTTGTACTCGCTCCACAGCCGTCTGATATCTGGCTGTTTGAGGGTAGACAATGGGACAGGCGTACAACATAGACGGGCGAAGAACCGACAGATAGACTTTAACAACCACTCCAGGGGCCAATTTCTCACCTTACAAGTAAAATGTCAAGTACAAGTCAAGTAAAAGTCAATTTCTCACCTCACAAGCGTCTACTTGACATTTACTTGTACTTGACAACAACTTGTGTAAAGAAAGTTCTAGCCTCTGACTACGGTAGCTCGGAATGCACTCTAGTCAAAGGTTGCAGACATGTTTTGGTATGCTGTCTGGACAGGCATCTTCTCCGGTGCCGGTACCGGAATGCCTACAAAGCCGTATCGTTAGCCATAACATCTCAGGCCCACGCCGGCCAAAGGTCTACGCTTATATAATCGCCCCGGCGCCAACAGCTAGTTAGTCTGCCGTCAGTCTGCTACGTCGGCCAGTGGTCGCCACTCTCAGTAAAGCTTCCAAGGCCTCACCGTTGCTTTACAATTGGTGACCACGCGAATCGGACGAGATCCACTCTGGTGAGTAGAGTTTATGTCTACTAGTGGATTTGTGACACCTCCTGAGCCATCCGAATCGGCCATTAATTCCCAGCGTCAAAAGCGTTTAGAAAAATTCCGTGCTAATCGAGACGCACACATGTCTTTCCAAGAGGCTGTGGCTCAAAACGAAAATTTGCAAGCGCAGCTAAACGCCGCGACCGCGCGGATTGCTGAGTTAGAGGCCGCCCAAGCGCAGCCGAATGCGCCGGCCGCCCAACCACCCATAGTACCTCAGCAGGTAGGCGCCCCAGCACAAGGGGAAAACGATCCTCACCCCCGACGGTTTCCGGACGTGCCCTACTTTTACGGCCGCCCTGGTGACAATTTTAAAGATTGGACCGATTATTTTGAGCTATGTTATCACGCTATGGACTACACTCCTGCTAAAATGGCCCGTATGTTGCCTACTTACATGAGAGGGTTTGCAGCCGACGCATACCGCTCTCTGACAGACGAACAAAAAACTAATTATGATCAGTTGACTGCTCGTTTAGCAGAAAAATTCCAGCCTCCTGAGTTGGCCCAGATGTCTGGACGTCAATTGCACAAACGTAAACAGTTAGCTTACGAAACAGTTAACGATTTTGCCACTGAAATTCGAAGATTAGCTCGTGCTGCATATTCGGACATGCAGGCTGAAGCTAGAGAGCGTTTAATGTTAGAGGTTTTTATGGCCGGACTAAAAACCCCTATCGCAGAACGCATTAGCATTGGCACGGAGCCCACTTCTTTCGACAATGCGCTCCGTCTGGCACAAAAACACGAAAATATTCTTTCTGAGCTTGCTAGTCCCGCCAAGGTGTCCGGATCACCTTTGTTACAACCTACCGTACCTGTAACTACTCAATCGTTTTCTGACAACAAAACACCTAATCAATTACGCTCTAAAAAGACTCAAAATCTTGTTTGTGCAACTACTGATGACGATGACTCGTATTCTGACCAATTCCGAACGCTGGAACGTAATTTCAATCGTTTGGCTACTCGAGTAGGTCAAGTTATTAAAAATTCTGAAGAAATGGTTGCCGCTGTCAGACCTAGCACGGTACCGAGCGCAAAGCCCGACCCTGCCAGTTCAGCAGCTGCATCCACTCAGTCTACATCCAATATAATTTGTTACTTTTGTGGTAAAAAGGGTCACATTAAGCGCGATTGTTGGTCTCGTCGGACAGGTGACCGTCAACCAAACGCCCCGCAGAGGGGAAGGGGAGGTTTTAGAGGGCGTGGTTATGGCCGAGGTGGTTGGCAGCAGCGTCCAACTGTCCCACCCTCCGCCAATAATCAGGTGAATTCGCTAGATACGGATAGTGACTCACTTGAAACTGTTGTGTCTAGTGCTGTACGTAAAACGCTTGAGGAAAGTCTTACATACGATCTTGACGAGCATTATGTTAATGCACTTACAGACGCTGCAATGCCGCATAGCCGTTGCGAGCACACGTTGGCGGAGTTCGAGCGGCTAAGCGAGAGGAAAAAGGCGGTTATCCGCTGCCCGAAAGGACTTCACCAGTGCTTTCCGGCAGATGGGAAGCCGTCAGTGGAGTTTCGTGGCAAGATGGCCCAGTGCAAGCTGTGCAGCAAACGGAAAAATGCACAGTTTTGCCCTGTTTGCCGGTTTGAGGACCTTTATGCCGACGGATCGGATGAAGGCGAAGAAAGTGACAATGCCATGGAGGTCGAATCAGGCGAGGGCGACCAAGCCGTGGAAGCCTCAGCCACCTCGCCGGGTGAAGAAACTGCTGGACCGTCACAAGCCCCGGTTGCAAGCTTGGACGACGTCAATTACAGCGATCCCCCGCGCACTCCAGGTGAGCTGTTGGCTTTAACTGAGTGCAACTGTGGTGAGGAGTTACGAAAACTCTCACCTGGCCCCGGAAAATACGAAACTGTTGAAAAATGGTGCATTGGCCAAGAAATAGTTGACGTCTTTTGTTATGTAGAAGATTTGTTTGGCCAATGGCACAAGTTTAGGTTGGGATCTGGCCGTTCCAGATTGGTGTATCGAAAAATATGTAAAGTACTGGTATGTACTAATTACAAGTGTGAAAATAGCGAGGAACGGACCCAAACCTGGGGGCTTCACTATCCTTTTGCTAGGGACAACCCCACCACGATTTTGTGCACACGCTGGTGGAGGTACGCAACCATGTTCTGCCGGTGTTCCCTAGGCTTAATTTTAGTGCAATTGCACTCGGATGTGCAGTATATTAGCACAGGCGCAGACTCAACACGTGCTTTACATGTTAAGGTGGAGCTTGAGCAGTTTTTGCATAAATGGGCGTGGCTTTCGACTGCCAACCCGTTCTCTGATCGGTTGTGTGGTGCTATTGTAACCTTGCTTTCAGGTCGTGACAGCGACGACCACGAAACGTTGCTTCACACTATTGCCGAATTGAATCAATTGCAAGAAACTGTTGCGGCGCAAGCGGAGCGTCTCGGAAAATTAGAAACACGCTGCAGTGGTTTTGGCCCGAATGGCGAATACCGTTGTATTGCCTGTGGTGAATTAGGACATGGATGGCGGTCGTGCCCGAAAAACCCAAACCCTATTCCGCCGCCGAAGCCTCGTGTAAAGGCTGAGGCCGCCAACGCTGCTGTAAAAACGGGTGAATCAGCTAAGCCCGGCCCGGAGCGCCCGGCTGTAGCTAGCGCCGAACCAAAACAAAGTGCCCCACATGAAGCCAAACCGAGAAGGCCTCAGCGCGGAGGTTTTCTGGGCGCCCGTCGTCCGCGCGCCTATGGATTTCATGGTGGATTTCACTACAGAATGCCGGCCCCCCATCAACCGTTGCTTGACTGGGGTCCGCCGCCATACAACCCATATTACCAGCAACGCTATGTCTCCCCTCCGGAGCAATGGAGACAGGACTGGGACAGCCGGTACTATGGTGACTACGAGCGCCCCCGCAATGGCAGTCGACGATCGCCCAGTGCCGACCGGTCTCGGGCCAGCGGAGGCCGACCGGAAGAGAACCAGAAGCGTAGCCGAGACAACTCGGAAGACTCTGGAAAAGTGCCTTGCCGTCGTGACCAGTCGCGTAATACCGTCAGCAGTTTACTGACGAATTCTGTGAGTTACATGAATAACATTTTAACCATGTTGCTGTGCATTTTGTGGCTGTCATACACTGCGTCTGCTATGACTAGTGCTTCAGGCTTAAATCGTACTTTTTATATTTGTGGTGCTGCTAGGGGCGGATTTCCATTAGCAGTCCCTCGTGCTGTAACATGCCGCCCTCCGAAAGAGGCCATAGTTACAAAAGCTTTAGTTCGGGTTTGGATTAGAAAAGATAAGCCCGTAACTACCATAGCCTGGCGTTGTCATTTAGTCACACGCACTGTATGCACCCACACAAGTGTACTGTGGGGTAAAGGCCTGGTGAGTGACCGAACCACCACCATGCCTGCTACTGTAGCGACCTGTTCTCGAGCTGTTCGAAATCATACCTATCTAGGGCAAAAACTTTTTGACCTTCAGCCTGGTTTATCTACTACAAATAACTCACTAATTGTCGATTATGATTGGTGCTGTTATGCATATTGCCAGTCTGTTACAAATTTTGTGCTTGAGAGAGGTACAGTAGCTACCATGGATACTAAAAAAGTATTCAGTGACTTAGGTGATATGGCCGGTTGTCACGCGAACACTGGCCAGTGCCTAACTCCTGAAGGTATATATTATTGGTCAGCCCCTAGACTCACAAGTGCTTTTTGTCGACATAAATTAAAAGGCACATATACTGCTACACTTAGCGACCAGCATTTGTTGATTGATGAAATGCAAGGTGCATTCTCATTTCAGACTGCCCTGGCGAAAGGGTTGGAGCGCCGAAGTTGCTTGCCTATAGGTGCATTAAAGACCGACCAAAGTGAGATTTTTATTCAATTTCTTAGTGGTATGCCTCAAACTTGGTTACAATTGCTGAATTCGAAATCTCACGTACCATTGGTTTTGAAAAATCATACAGTTGGAAACAGAAATTTTACATTAGAGAATACTGGCTCTGATGCTTTAAATCCGAAATTTCAATATCTGTATGACAAACTGCTTGCTATGGAAATTCGTGGTTTTCGTAGCATTTGGTTAAGCCTTTGCGATGTGGCAAACCGCCAATTACAAATTGTCTGGCAACTTTTATCACTGGACCCAACGCTGGGTGCCCGAGCTCTTTTACATAGGGAAAATGTTCACGCCTCGTGGGCTGGTGAAGCTTTATTAATTACTGAATGTCGTTCAGTTAAACCAAATTTCGTATTTTGGAACATGAAATACAAAAATACATGCTATGTCTACTTGCCTGTTTTGGTGAGCGGTACATTATGGTTTGTGGCACCTGGTACTAACGATTTAGTTCCCGAGTCCCCTACCATAGGATGTGAGCATGTGACTTACAGTATATACCACAAAAATGGTGTGTGGTACAGTAATAATGGCGAAGTGCACGTTGAAAACTTCCCCATTGAACTTTCCTGGCATCAAAAATTATACCATAGAGTTTTTACAGCCCCAGCTATTTTTAAAGACAAACTGTCTGGTTTAATGGCTTATGTGTCCCCTTTAAAACACAATCATTGGCGTACCTGGCGATTGGAACGTCAATTAGAGCAGTTGGTTAATTATACTGCAGAATTGTCCATCGACCCTTCCAGTTTTGTTCAAATACTAAAGGGCGCTGGCAACGGTATCGGCGCCACGGTTAATGCTTATGGACAGGCTGTAGAACACGTATTGATAGGTGTTGGGCATGGAACAAGTTCATTAGTTAGTGGCTTACTAAAGGGCCCATTGCAATGGATTATTAATTTAATAATTTTAATTTTAATTCTTTCTCTAACTGGCATAATTATTTATTTCTTGGTCCGTTTTTGTATTCAAAAACAGTGTAATAGGCGTCGACAGCCTAATAACAGACGTCCAGTGATTGATCGCGTCAACGATGGCCCGATAATTACTGAAGAATCTCCTACAGAATATGTTCAGCCCATACCTCTCACTCGTGCGGCTATTAGTGGAACGCGTAGACTTCTACCTATAGCCCCAAACCCACCCTCTAGTGACGTTCCATCTCAAGTCGTTGTGCGACGCACACGACTACCGCGATCCTTGGTCAATCAACAACCGCTTGGGCTAATGTCTGACCGCCGATGGTCTGTACTTGCAGCTGATCATTCGGTTAGTATGGTTTTAGGCGTCGAGGACCAAAGTGTGGTTGAAGTGCCCATCTTCCTCAGTGCGAAACTGAGTCTCAACGGCCTATCAACCTCGGTGGTTGCTTTCTGGGATGACGGCGCAACGTTGAGCCTCGTCAGTCCCTGTGTCGCTGAGTCTCTGGGGGGATGGACCGCCACTCCGCCTACTACCGCTAGAAGCATGACGGGACACTCGATCGCTATCGTCGGACAGATAGTTGTCAACGTACAGATTGGCCACACGCTGGTCCAAGCCCATCGACTGCGGGTTGCCAAGAACCTCAGCTACGACTTCTTGATCGGCTTAGACCTCCAGCGCCGATGTGGCATGCATACAATTAATTTGGATGAGCGTTGGATGGAGCTGGGAGGCGAACGAATCCCCTTCTTGTCTCCTCATGTAGTTCGTGGTATAACTTCTTATAGTAAAACGATTACTGTAAGAGCTGGTGAAACTATCACTGTTCCAGGGAAAACTGAGCTTACTGTCTTCGGCCTGACGGATGGCCAAGACCCGCACCAAACGGACCGTTCCCAAGATAATGCTGCCGCCGCTCAAGAGCCCGTCGGACAGAGAACTGTCCCGCGGTCAGCTCAAGTCTATTATCCGACGAATTCGGGTGCTCGACCGAAAACCAGTAAGTCTAAGACATGGTTATTCGAACCTAAGGAGCAAATTGTACTACAAAAGGGTTTATTTTTGGCACCAGCTTTAGTGGTTTTAATACAAAATGAACAGTGTAATTATGTGCCAGTACGTATTGCAAATGCTTTCCCATATCCCATCGTATTATACTCTGGGACTACGCTCGGTACTATCGAATTGTACGAGCCTAAGCGTAGTGAATTAGCTGCTCAAATTTCCCATGTAAAGTCGGCTGATTTAGCTAAGTTTGACGAAACTTGGCTCGAAGCGTTAGATTTGTCGGCGACAGATTTAACGGCGCAAGAAAAAGAGACTGTCTTGGCGACCTTAAGAAAGTATGCTCATGTGTTTTCGAAATTTAAAAATGACTATGGCCATACTACGTTAGTCGAACACAGTATCGACGTAGGAGCTGCCCTGCCTTATAGGATACCCTTTCGGCAGAGGGTTGTGATAGAGGAGCATGTAGAGGATATGTTAAAACAAGGCGTCATTGAACCTTCCTCATCACCCTGGGCTTCTCCTGTTCTTTTGGTCCCAAAGAAAGACGGCGAACTGCGGTTCGTAATAGATTATCGTAAAGTTAACGCGGTGACTAAGAAAAATAGCCGTCCTTTGCCAAGATGTGACGACCTCATTGACCTAATCGGGAGAGGCATTGGAGGAAAACGTCGATTCTTTTGCGCCCTAGAACGAATGTAGGGTTAGCGCTGTATAAATCTAAATAATTTATTATTTAGATTTTGTCGCTGTTCGACCAACTCCAGTACCGGAAATTGGCAGTTGGCATGACCGTAATGAACCTTGGCAACGGCCTGGCCAAGAGTCTACTGTAAGTACTAGTATTTGTGCTGATCGCGCGAGTTGCGATTTTGCGCCTAGACATATTTTACAAAAACTAGGCCCAGAGCAAAAAGGTGCGTATTTCCTGCAGACACGGATTGTCTTGGCTGACTCAAATGGTTCCTGTCGGGATGTAGCTGGTAATCGATACCTGGCTCAATTTGTTTCAGCTGCAATTTTGCCTTCGGAATCTGATAATGTAATTAGTAATGAGCTGTTTAATTACGTCGCAAAAATGAACAGCAGAAATTCTATAACTAAACCTGTTCCCGTCGTAAACGGACAGGGCTGGGTCGATTTGATTATAAGAAGCTGGAAAGACAGACGCCGTGGAGCTGTTTTCTATGCTGTTCGGATTCTGGTAACTTTAACGCAAAACCCTAGTTATGACTTAGTCCTGGGGAGTCCCTTTTGGCGATTAATGGGACCCGCCACTTTTGTCTGGACTGAGCAGCGTCCGTATGTCACCTTCCCTACTCGTCAGTTATCGATTCGACTGAGTCGGTACGAAAGTTGGCATGTTTTGGGTCGAGACTT
Organism: Sabatieria punctata; assembly: GCA_030248155.1. NCBI lineage: Eukaryota > Metazoa > Nematoda > Chromadorea > Araeolaimida > Comesomatidae > Sabatieria > Sabatieria punctata. The sequence continues at coordinate 25,477 of JASANB010004181.1, forward strand.
TGTGGTGCCTGAACGGTCCATCACCCTGAACGAGTTGGCGGTGGACCCTGAACGCCCACTTCCCAGAACTCAAGTTGAGCTTAACAATGCCGAGGCCATTGAAAAGCTTGAATGTGAATTGAAATCTAAGGAGGCTGAGTTGATGGAAACTCAAAACCGTCTGGATAGAATTCTCGGAAGATGTGTAGTTTTGCAGTCGTGCGTCGACAACGCGCTGCAACCGACTATCGACAATGTCCGCAGACAAGTGACGAGCCTTCGCCGAACCAACTCCGAGGAACTGGAATTGAACCTGGACGAGCTGGAGGCAGAACTCGATGACTGCTGCGTCGATCAGTCAGACGAAGAGGCGCCCACGTTCGAATAGTTTGGCGGACAAGCTTAGGAAGAAACTTGTGAAAATAGTATTGTTGTTATTATTCATTAGCTTTATTGTAATAAGGAGTGTAGGTGCCAGCACAGACGAAAGCGTCAAGCGCCAAGCTCAAACAATTTTAGTTGATAGAATGATTGGTGCAGATTTAAAGGTTCTGTCTGGTAGTCTGTACCTTGTTTTGCTTACATGTACTATTGTGTATTTGTTGTAGTTGAAGCTGTTGGCCCTCCCAATTCCTGATTTTAGTTAAGAGACCGGAGTTCTCGAAATTTTGTAGACCTTCTTTTGGAGAATTAAGAAAGACCGAATGTCTTCTAAAATGTTTCAGACATTTTCCCTAGTCGGGAGGGAAATTGTAAAGAAAGTTCTAGCCTCTGACTACGGTAGCTCGGAATGCACTCTAGTCAAAGGTTGCAGACATGTTTTGGTATGCTGTCTGGACAGGCATCTTCTCCGGTGCCGGTACCGGAATGCCTACAAAGCCGTATCGTTAGCCATAACGTCTCAAGGCCCACGCCGGCCAAAGGTCTACGCTTATATAATCGCCCCGGCGCCAACAGCTAGTTAGTCTGCCGTCAGTCTGCTACGTCGGCCAGTGGTCGCCGGTCTCAGTAAAGCTTCCAAGGCCTCACCGTTGCTTTACAATAAGTTGACTTTCTCACAAAATGCATGTTAATAGTGTATTCCTTCAAACCAGAGGTATTTAATTCTTATGAATGAAAGCAGTTCAATACGATTTGTAGAAAATTTTTGAAGATTTGAACAAAATGATATTAAGAATTTTAAGAAAAAGACTTTGAGCATTTTACCTACTTCAAGTTAGGGGCCGTCCATAAACTACGACGTTCAAAAATTCAAAATTTTGCACCCCCACCCCCCCTCCGACGTTCACCGACGTTTTCATCATCACCCCCATAAAAATTGCGACTTTTGGGTGGCCCCCCCCCCCCCCCCCCCGAAATAAAATTTTCGAATTTTCGTTCAAAATCTGAAGCTGCTTTTCTGACTGCGTAATCACAAATGAATAATAGAAAAATTTATGCCTGTGCACATACGAATTTACCAGTTAGTTTCACCAATCTTTCAAGAATTTCTTTAACTTTCAGTTTAAAAAAGAGTCATTCAAATCGGTTGAGATTTGTGGTTGCCACAGTAAAAAATCTGCTGGGTTGTTTTAATCACTCTTGTTCGTTGCCAAAATCAGTGTTTCAAATCTGAGGGCAAATATCTCGAGAACCAAGCAGAGCATCTTAACGAAAACTCTACCAATCGATAATTTATTTGTCTTTCATTCAAAAAAAGATTTATTCAAATCGGTTGGGATTTACGGTTGCTACAGTAAAAAATCTGCTGGGTTGTTTTTTTGCACACCCTGTACAAATCACGCTAACATACTGTATGTTGTACAACTACAAAATACTGTGGAATACATATATGTATATGTATATGTAAAAAATACATATTATGTATTATTTTTGGAATACATATATGTATATGTATATGTTTATGTATTCCTCAGAGAATATGTTTATGTATATGTATTCTGAGGCCACTATGTATTTAAAATATATATTTGAAAATACATATTGAATTTCTGATGAAATGCTGCATTTTCAAGTCTCAGCCTGCCATCCATAGCATGAAATTACATTTTCTTAGGATGCCAATATCTGAATTTGCTCCAGTGGTAGAAAAACCACAGATTTGGTGTTTTAATTAAGTAATACCATCACCGTGTAAAGTGGTGCGAGGCGACCAAAATGAGTTCTAATGTGTACAAAAATGTGTCAAAAACCGTTTGACTTTCTCTGCATTCTTGCTTATTCTGCAATCGTCAAACTTTACCAAAAAATGGCCAAAAATACGTCAACGTTTTGCCTCAACCCCCCCCCCCCACCCCCCTCCGACGTTCTGCGACGTTTTTCCGGGTACCCCCACCCCCCTCTCTGAACGTCGTAGTTTATGGACGGCCCCTTAGCACTTTCACTTTGGCACCAACGTTTGTTAAACTATTATGATTTCAGACCATAGATAGTCATTCAGAAAGATTCAAGGTTGTTATTGAAGAAGCAGTGAAATTGCAGAGCAATGACACTACCTGAAGATCTCTCTGAAAGCGCTAATAGAGCACGCAGAGGAAGAAAAACAAGCTATTCAAGCCAGTAACACGGCATACCGGAGTTTCCTTGGCCATTTACTACTGTTGATCGGGCATACCCATACCCATACCCGAAACTGGGTATTTTTGAGGAAAACTACCTGAAATTGGGTATACCCATACCCGGGTACTTTTTGAAATACCCATTCCCCGGGTATACCCGATTTTTCGAAAAATACCGGGTATTTGAATGGGTATTTTTAGAAAAAATTGCGCAAGCACAAACTTTAATTTCGGTAAAAGACTGTGCAAAAATTCTCTCAAGTGTTAAATAGAAACACCGTTTTCACCATGAATCATACAGTCTCTTTACTGTTTCCAAACGGTTAGTTATCTTCCTACATTTGTTTCAAGAATTGTATAATTTTTAATTTTATGCATAAAACATCATGAAAACTTCTTACTGAAAAACGTTTGCGAGCTCAGAAAAGAACCTCAATCTCTCGCTGCAAAATTCACAGTAAACACTGTATACATGACATGCATAAAACATGGTATTTGACTGAAGCTGAATTTTTGCAAATGTACGTACAGTACGTAAAAAGTCTTTTGCGTGCATGCAGTAAGTTTCTTGCCTGTCGTTTACTTCTAACAGAAATCGGGCTTCTATTTTTGTACTCCGTTTGAGGAAAACTACTGTTGTATAAAAAGTTAGTTGGACTCTAATTAGAAGGATACAACGTTACTATGCATTTGGTCTTGATGCCGATGGAACTAGAGTGTTGGCAAAAAAAGACCGCCTTGACCATTTTTCGAGTTTTCCGAATAATTTCAAATGGCCGCCATTCAGTTAATTTTTAGTATTCTGAAAAATTAGTATTCTGAAAAATTAGTATTCTGAAAAATTAGTATTCTGAAAAATTAGTATTCTGAAAAATTAGTATTCTGAAAAATGAAAAATGGTGTTATCCCTTGCACAGAAAGCGGGTTACGGTCGTGGATTACAATCGCCTCCTCAACCAAGGCAACACAGTGAACGCCTAAATTAGGCCATACAACCGTGCTTTATGTTTAGGAGGCACACCCTCATTTTTGACAATGGTAATTTTTTGCTTAATTAATCTGATGAAGAGTTCTTCAGACATTTACGTTCAAAACTGACGTCTGAAAATTCGGTTCCGTTAATCTCGGAAGGGCATAACTCGAGGCTATAGAAGGCTACCAGGCAAAGACTTGGCCAAAACAAACTCTTAACAAATCATAATAATCATGCCAAAAATCTTCTCATTCGGCGAAAAATTGACAAAATGGCCGCCATTTGAAATTATTCAGAAACTAGAAAAAAAGGCCGTGGTTTTTTATGGCCAACACCCCTGGCCCTGGCCAACACTGTATTTACAGCAAGCTGAAACTATTTATACAACTATCGTCGGTTACCCGGAACCAGGAATTAATATTAGAAATTATCCTCAGAAATCTGATTCGTTTTTGTCAATGTTAATCTACCAAAGTACTTGAAATTCACAACTGTTCTTGTGACTGTGAAGTAAAACTGTACCGGTTACTACAACATCAGCTACACTGAGCACATAATAGTTGTCCAAAAAAGCGGTTAAAAATCTATTTTTGCAAAACCAATTGAAATCTGGCATTTTTAGGGAATTTGGCGAGTTTAAATGTTCTGGGCCTGTTAAATTTTCCTATACCCATGATATAATCCTATTGCTGGAGTAAGCGTGGTAATATTTATAGGGCGAAATGGTTTGGGGCATAGTGTGTATTGGGGTGATTTCCAGGTATTGGGAATTTGGGTTTGTTGTGCCCAATATTAACTGTGACCTAAAAAATCGAAAAAAAATACGTTGACCTGAAAAAATCGAAAAAAGTTGATTGACGATTAGGCTTAGGAAGCTAAGTCAAAGTACTAAAAATCGGCAATTTCAGCTAAAATGGATAACCGCATGGTGAAAAACTGTTTGGTTAATATTCATATTTCTATATTTTGCATTGTTGATTGAAATGCAGTTAATTTTTTGTTAAACTAACTTTTTTGTTGTTTTTTTTTATATATTTCAAAATTTAATCAGAAAATAATGAGAAATAATGTTATTTTATGAATATTTTGAATTTAATCATGCATGCTGAGCTTAAATAAATCTGTTAAATTTATAAATGACCTTTTTTCTAGTAGTATATTTTAACTAAACTCATAACTAAGTAACTATGTAGATAATTTTTGAGCAACTTACTTGCTCACAGGGCGAATCTAGTTACTAACTTACACTTAATATACTAAAATTTGTAAAGTTTTAACTAAGTTTTGCTAAATTCAAAAAGCTTTCGTTCACCACAACACTGATTCATATGCATTTGATTCATTTACTTTGTATTTATACATATATGTGCATATGCATGCTACTGTATGGTATGTATTTGAAAATCGTAATATTTGCCATCTGTAATTATAACCAACACTAGCTATGCAGAAAGAAACTATTAAACGCAATAGTTAAAGATAGGTTTGTGAAAGCAAAGACTGTTGTGTAGGTTATTGAGCAGATTCAGGTCTTTTTGTCATATTTGAGATTCAGAGGCCAGTCAGAAATTTTCAATTTTTATTATTTTTTAGAAGTAAAATTCTGGTTGAAATACAGGGTGTCTCAAAAAAATGATCACATTTCTTTTTACTGCCATTTCCGTAAATTTTGTCCAAATAGGCTGAAATTTGGACCATAGGTGCCAAAAGTCGTGCAATTTTATGTGTTAAAGTTTGGTGCACTAGGCTTGACTCAATCCCGAGAAATTTCAAAAAAAGTGAAATTTGGTAATTTCAATAGTGAAAGCCGGTCACGAAAAATTTAAACATTTCCTTTTCCTATATCTTTTCTAATTTTTGACGGAATTGGATGAAATTTGGAGTGTAAACGCAGAAGTTCAGGGTAATTCGTGTGTAAAAAGTTGACGCATGAACTCCAACGCTATCGTTAGAGTTTAGGCGATAATGTAATGTAACGTTTTTTCTGTGACCGGCTTTTGGTATTGAAATTACCAAATTTCACTTTTTTTGAAATTTCTCGAGAATTGGTCAAGCCTAGTGCACCAAATTTTAACACATAAAATTGCCCGAGTTTGTGCACCTATGGTCCACATTTCAGCCTATTTGGTCAAAATTTGCGGAAATGGCAGTGAAAAGAAATGTGATCATTTTTTCGGTGACCGGCTTTCACTATTGATTTAACAAATTTCACTTTTTTTGAATTTTCTCGGGAATGAGTCAAGCCTAGTGCACCAAACTTTAACACCTAAAATTGCCCGAGTTTTGGCACCTATGGTCCAAATTTCAGCCTATTTGGTCAAAATTTGCGGAAATGGTAGTAAAAAGAAATGTGATCATTCTTTTGAGACACCCTGTAGTATTGTATGTAACTTTTTGATTGACAACCTAGGTTTAGCTATTAAAATGCTATTAAAATACTATTAAAATATATTTTAATATTTAGTCCCTCTGTGTATTTTCAATTTAACTAAATACAGGGTGTCTAAAAAAAAATGATCACATTTCTTTTTACTGCCATTTCCGCAAATTTTGACCAAATAGGCTGAAATTTGGAACATAGGTGCCAAAATTCGGGGAATTTTATGTGTTAAAGTTTGGTGCACTAGGCTTGAGTCATTCCCGAGAAATTTCAAAAAAAGTGAAATTTGGTAATTTCAATAGTGAAAGCCGGTCACCGAAAAAATGATCACATTTCTTTTTACAGCCATTTCCGCAAATTTTGACCAAATAGGCTGAAATTTGGACCATAGGTGGCACAATTCGGGGAATTTTATGTGTTAAAGTTTGGTGCACTAGGCTTGACTCATTCCCGAGAAATTTCAAAAAAAGTGAAATTTGGTAATTTCAATAGTGAAAGCCGGTCACGAAAAATGTAAACATTTCCTTTTCCTGTATCTTTTCTAATTTTTGTCGGAATTGGATGAAATTTGGAGCGTAAACGCAGAAGTTCAGGGTAATTCGTGTGTAAAAAGTTGACGCATGAACTCCAACGCTATCGTTAGAGTTTAGGCGATAATGTAATGTAACGTTTTTTCGGTGACCGGCTTTCGCTATTGAAATTACCAAATTTCACTTTTTTTGAAATTTCTCGAGAATTAGTCAAGCCTACTACACCAAACTTTAACACATAAAATTCCCCGAATTTTGGCACCCATAATCCAAATTTCAGCCTATTTGGTCAAAATTTACGGAAATGGCAGTGAAAAGAAATGTGATCATTTTTTCGGTGACCGGCTTTCACTATTGATTTAACAAATTTCACTTTTTTTGAAATTTCTCGGGAATGAGTCAAGCCTAGTGCACCAAACTTTAACACATAAAATTCCCCGAATTTTGGCACCTATAGTCCAAATTTCAGCCTATTTGGTCAACATTTGCGGAAATGGCAGTAAAAAGAAATGTGATCATTTTTTTTGAGACACCCTGTATAATAGTAGACCCTCTATTTTAGTATTAATATAAATTTAATACCAATAAAATGGCACTATTGATAATAGTTTTATGTTAGTGTTAATATATTAAAGTCACTGTACTTTTAAGGCAACTCCATGTGTAAGCAATTGGACATAGCCATACAAAAATGCTCAGTATTACATTTAGGTTACGGTAATGCAACTACATCGTTTGAGTTAGGTGGACACACTCTCCCTACATGTACCCACATAGTAGACCTGGGCGTCACTATTTCTTCTGATTTTAAATTTTCTGCACACTGTCAAAGAATTGCTCGCAATGGCTTTCAATCAATAAATTTGATTTTCAAGGTTTTTCACACTAGAAGCACTCCTTTCCTTTTTCAAATGTATAATACTTTTGTTTTGTCTAAGCTAGAGTGCGCGTCTGAGGTCTGGAATCCATATTTTCTGGGTGATATTGATTTGGTTGAGAGGGTCCAGAAATTGTTTACCCGGCGCCTGCCAGGGATGTCAGGCTACACATATCCCAAGCGTCTAGCTCTCCTGAAAATGAAATCATTAGAGGAACGTCGAATTGTGCGAGACTTAATTATGGTCTTTAAGATGGTCAGTGGCATGGTGGATTTGTCGATGGAAGACTTTTTTACCTGGGCACCAACCAGGGGCACTAGGGGGCATAACTTTAAGATATACGTTATGCATACTCGTCTAGAACTGCGCAAAAACTTCTTCGCGAGTCGAGTTGTTCCAATTTGGAACAACTTACCTAGAGACGTTGTAAATGCTTTATCACTCCAAAACTTTTGTACTAAATTGGCCGCAGTTGATCTATCAAGTTTTTTGAGGGGGAGGGCCCTTGAGCCGGTCGATCGGCCCAGCCCTCCTGTCATCTAGCGGCATGCTACAGTATGCTGGTTATTCTAACAGTTCATTCTTTGTTTTTTTCTGTCAAATAAATCTATCTAAATCAATCGGCAACAAAACAGTGCAATATTAGCTTTGGTGCAAGAGTTTTTTCTAGACATACTTTTGGCATGTAATGTCTGCTGGAATGGAATTGACATGCCCGCAGACAAAGGTTGTGAACTTTTACTCAAATGAAATCAAATCACATAGTGAATGCACGAAATATCTCCACATGGAAAGTGTTTCCGCCTCCTTGGTTGTAGAGTCGCTTCAGATAAATGACTTTGTTGTTCTGCGGCGATACAACAGCCCTTACCGATACTGTGGGCAGGTATTGCAAAAATACCTAAGATCAGGTATCAGGTATAGGTACACTGTAGGTACAGTGTATTGCTGATTTTAGCCGAAAAATCGCTCAAATGCTAAAAACCCACTCTGAAACTATTACAGGGGTGCGGAATCGCTTTGCACATCCATTTCTGTTGGTTTACCTTTGCCACTTAGAGTAAGGCTTCTCGTAGCCCCTTTTTACCCGTACAGTACGTATGTCCCTATTTGTCTTCCCCTTTACTCATTGGCTTACTCAGGATTTTGCAAAAGGAAGTATTAAATTTTTAGATCTCTGGTTGAGCCACAGCCCAATCAGGGCGAGAAAATGTTCACAAAATTAGATTGAAAAACGCTTTTGAAAGCATTCTCAGTATAGTATTAATAGAAATTAGGAGGTATTGTAGTCTGAAGAGGTCTGGTTGGGCAACGGTCGAAGCACGGCGAGAAAATTTTGAAAAATTAGCCTTCTTACACGCCTACATTTCGCTGGGTTTTTTCGTGGGGTGACCTTTTTCAAATCCCAAATAGGGTTTTGGGACCAAGTCAAAAGTGGGTTTTGCGACGTTTTTTTTGCGAAAACCCAATTTTGTGCTGCAGAATGTATTGTCTGGGCTAAAATTTTCTTTACTTTGTAATCCAAAAGTGGGTTTTCAGGTCCCCCAAAAATCCGCTGGGGGAGGGACTTTTGCCGAAAAACCGGGCTTGGGGTGGGCGCCCCCCCCCTTTACCCCCTAACGACATGTATGCTTAAACGCTTTTTTAATGAACAAATCGGTTGGAAACTACCATTCGATGCCTTCTCTTTGTAGCTGGATACCTGTACCTGTTTCAGTCCAAAAATATCCAAAATCAGGTAGGTACCGTTCGAAAGTACCCGATCAGGTATCAGATAGGTATCAGCTGCGTATTGCAAATCTACCTGATAATCAGGTACAAGTACTCGTATACCTGATCCACAGTACTTACGGAAGAAAACGTTGTGCTAAATGATAACAACATTATATGACATACAGAGCAAAAATAGCTTGTTTATCTCAGTGATACTGTATCAGTCAGGATCTTAACGCCGTTTATGGTACCGACACCATATTACAGTTGTCTGTATATATACATATACATTGTTTGCATAATATACATTGTTTTTGGTTTATATATATATATATATACATATACATATGTGTTCGATTTTCCAATATGTTTTATAGTTGTGCAAACGAACCTAATATGCAAACGGTTTGTATATTTCCGTTTGCATATTTCTAGCGATAGTATGCAGTGCTAATTTATGATTGTTATCTGTGCGAAAACCAACGTACCGAATCAAAATTTCGCTCCCAATTTGGCCTTCTCTTACCATCATTCAGAAGTTTGGTATTTGCTTTTTGGATAGGTCTAATTAATCTACTTACTACTAAATACAGTGTTGGCCAAAAAACGACCGCCTGGCCATTTTTCGAGTTTTCCGAATATTTTCAAGTGGCCCATTCCTTCAATTTTCAACCGAATGAAAAGATTTTTGGTACGATTATTATTATTTTTGGTACGATTTTTTGCTGTTAGCGACCGCAAATCTCAACTTGTTTCAATGAATCCTTTTTTAAATGAAAGAGAAATAAATTCTTGATAGATTGATGAAACACTTATTTAGGTGCCCTTCTTAGTTCCTGAGATATTTGCCCTCAAATTGAAAACAGAAATTTTGGCAATGAACAAGAACGATTTCTTTCAATTTTCTTTAGTTACTAAGCTACTTTGTATATATACAGCGTGTGCCAAAAAAAAAACAATCCAGCAGAGTTTTTGCTGTAGCAACGGCAAATCTCAACCGATTTGAATGAATCCTTTTTTAAATGAAAGATAAATAAATTCTTGAGAGGTTGATGTACAGTGTATTAAGATAGCTTTCTTAGTTCCTGAGATATTTGACCTCAAAGTCAAAACAGAGATTTTGGCAATGAACAAGAGTGATAAAGAACAACCCAGCAGATTTTTTACTTTGGCAACCATGAATCTGAACCGATTTGAATGAACCCTTTTTTGAATGAAAGACGGATAAATTCTTCAAAGATTGGTGCAATTTTTATTGAGATTCACTGCTTAGTTCTTGAGATATTAGCCCTCAAAGTCGAAACAGATTTTGGCAAAGGACAAGAGCGATTCCGTTGCATTTCATAATTAAGCAGATTCCTACTGCTGGGGCTAATGATACTTAAGTGTTGAAGTAAACCGAGTTTCTGTGTCACCAGTAAAGCCTCCAATAGCCCTTAGGAGTAGCAGGAATGGTTTTGTTACAAAGTGCAGAATAATAAAAAAATCCCCCTTGTTCACTGCCAAAATCACTGTTTTGATTTTGAGAGCCAATATCTCAGGAACTAAACAGAGTGCATTAATGAAAATTTCAGCAATCTTTTAAGAATTTATTTTTCTTTCATTTAAAAAAAGGACTCATTCGAATCGGTTGAGATTTGCGGTTGCTACAGCGAAAAATCTGCTGGGTTGTTTTTTTTTGGCACACCCTGTACATATTGAAGAATATGTGATTCAGCGTGAGTGTTTGTAGTATCGAGTTATCGAGTGGTTGTGTGTGTGCGTGCGCTTGAGAGTGTTTGTGTGGTTTGTTGTGTACAAGACCTTACTAGTAAAGACCTCCACTTTCCTTTCATTGGTGCCGAACAGACCCGGGAGCCCCCTTCATTCAGTTCCAGTACAAGTTCAAGTTCTACTGCAATCTCGAGTTCTACTACCTTCGTTCCCTATGAGTATGAGCGTTCCTTGGTTCATGATCGTCAGGCGCAGCCGTGCCCCATCCGATGCTCACATGATGTCCCCTACTTTTCATGATCGCATCCGACTACTACAAGAGCAAATCCAACGTGGTCTCGAGCAGAATCAGCAATGGCAGATCGAACATCAGCGCACTGATCGTCTGATCGCTCAGTACCTGTCTCGACCCCTGGCAGCTCGTATGAAAGAGGAAGCCGCTTTGGAGGCTTTGCTTTATGGGACTTTGGGTGTCCAAGTCGGCTCATTAAACATTCCCTTCACTGGGTTAATGGTCGATGCTCAAGTGGTAGTGAAACAAGATGTGGGGAAGGAAGAGGAGTGGAAAGAGGCGGCGAAAGAAGTAAACGAGGACGCACAGTTGGGTGATGGAGCTCCAGATGTTCTTTGTTTGGCAAAAGGCCATCTACATTCTGTTTCTGTTGGTATCATGCACAAAGCACCTTCTCATAGCGCGCTTTCTCGGGCACACGCGGACGATCCCGACGATGTGGCCTCTGCCAACACTCAAGATTCGGCTTTGCTCCCGACTGTTTTTCAGGATGTCCAAGGTGGTTCAATTGTTGATCGATTAGAAGTTTGCTCAGCAACGGACGGTCCTGTTCTCTTAGATGGGAAAGAAGGAGAAAGATGATGATGAGAAGGAAGGTGCTGAGAAGCAGGGTTGTATATTTTTCCGATAAAAACCTCGGCCTGTTTTTTTTCAGTTTTTTTTCGGTTTTTTTCCGGTTTTTTTCCTAAATCGCGGAAAAAAACGCGATTTATGTTTTTTTCCGATCCTTAGGAAAAAAACCGGTTTTTTTCCGGAAAAAAACAGTTTTTTTCCGGTGTTTTTTTCCCACCTCACATCCCTGCTGAGAAGTAAGAAAATGATGGGAAGTAAGAGGATGAGAAGAAAAGGGATGAAGAGGAGAAGGAGGAAAGTAAGAGGAAGGCGAAGGAGAATGAGAATAAGAGGACAGAGGAGGAGAAAAATGGCGATTCACTTGGGTTCGCGGTCCAGGAGTGGCAAGCCTGTTTCACCATTGACAGGTCAGCAGATGCAAGCGAAAGCGCAGAAAGGCGGCAACGTGGCGCATAAGCGATCGAGTCAGCACGGTGTCAATAGAGATCAGTTTTCCGGAGATGCCGAGTCAACAGAGATGGAGCAATTCAACTCGTTTCCCCGGCCATCAGGCACGGAAGAGTCCCAGTTGACGTCCGCGAGGGGGAGTGATGAAGCAATATGTGATTCAGTGTGAGTGTTTGTAGTATCGAGTTATCGAGTGGTTGTGTGTGTGTGCGCTTGAAAGTGTTTGTGTGTTGTGTTGTGTACGAGACCTTACTAGTAAAGAAAGACCTCCACTTTCCTTTCAATATGTATTTGAAAATCCTAATATTTGCCATCTGTAATTAGAACAAACGCTAGCTATGCAGAAAGAAACTATTGATGCATTAGTTAAAGATAATTTTTTGAAAGCAAGTACTGTTTTGTAGGTTATTGAGCAGATTCTGGTCATTTTGTCATACATGAGATTTGAGGCCAGTAAGAAATTTTCAATTTTTAGTATTTTCTGAGGTAAAATTCTGGTTGAAATAGTATTGTATGTAACTCATTGATTGACAACCTAGGTTTAGCTATTAAAATGCTATTAAAATACTATTAAAATAAATTTTAATATTTAGTCCCTCTGTGTATTTTTAATTTAATTAAATATAATAGTATACCCTCTATTTTAATATTAATATAAATATAATACTATTAAAATGACACTATTGATAATAGTTTTATTTTAGTATTAATATATAAAAGTCACTGTAAGGCAACTACATACATGTGTAAGCAATCGGCAACAGAACAGTGCAATATTAGCTTTGGTGTAAGAGTTTTTACAAACGAAGGTACTTTTGGCATGCCATGTTAGCTGGATTGGAATTGACCTGCCCACAGACAATAGGCTGTGAACTTTTACTCGAATGAAATCAATTCACATAGTGAATGGTCACAGACGAAATATCTCCACATGGAAAGTAGATTCGCTTGTTTGGTGCACTCGCTTCACATAAATGATTTTGTTCCGAGATGCAACAGCCTGTATCCAAGAACCTTTTACGCTGAAGGATAACAACATTATAATGACATACATGGCAAAATTGGCCTGTTTATCTCACTCATACTGTATTGTGCTGTTTATGGTACCCCCAGGGTTGTATATTTTTCCGAAAAAAACCTCGGCCTGTTTTTTTCCGGTTTTTTTCCTAAATCGCGGAAAAAAACTCCAGCCCAAGTTCTGAGTATCCTAGGCTGGTTTTATGATTCCTAACGCTTTCTAGCGCCTTCCTCAGTCTTGTTAGACCAGAAATACACGTGTTACATTGATATAAATCACGAAACAGGCATGAAACAGTGCCTGACAGGTTCCATAAATAACGCTATATGCAAATTTTCTTACAGCAGTTTGCATTTTTGTTTTTTCATGCCAAATTTGGTCTTTTTTGTTGTTTTTCTAACAGTTTTGAGTCAGTATGGCCTATTATACATAGCAAAAGTCATTTTTTTAACGAAAAATGACGTAAATTAGCTATTTTTAGCTTGAGTTTTTTCCGCGATTTATGTTTTTTTCCGACCCTTAGGAAAAAAACCGGTTTTTTTCCGGAAAAAAAACAGTTTTTTTCCGGTGTTTTTTTCCCACCTCACATCCCTGGGTACCCCTATATGTATTCAATTCGATTTTCTCAAACACTTACATAAGCGTAAGAACAGCCTTGTTGTTATGGCTGTCAGAAAAGTGGATTGGCAGGCTCTTCTTACTAGCAAAGCAGGAGCTCAAAAAGGCATTGTGGCCCTCAGTTCGAGCTGCATAGAATTTACCTACAAATATATCTGGTTAGATTTTCGGTGAAACAGAGTTAGTGGTAAGTGTAAATGGAAATGCCTGCAGGAATGACAAAAGGTTCTGTCTGGAACGCGTCTGTTTTCCAGCAAACTGACTCGTTAAGAAAAGGCGTTCCAGTCAGACTGGCTGGCCCGGTGTTGTTTACATCCACCATAATGTATGGGATTGCCAGAACTTGACAGGAGGCAGCCAACGCCAGAAGAAGAAAGCTGATCATTGCTGAAAATTTGTGATAGTTTGATTACTGTAAAAGCATTTGAAGTAGATAGATATGTCATTGCATAGCTCTACAAAGATGTCACTCTTTTTGTAGAAGTGCAATTTTCCCAAAGCCGCCCACTATATACGTATACGAAAGTGCAAGAGTAACACATAGCTCAACTACATACGATCTGTTCTCAGCAGCTATTTGAGTATGGGCAATTTTCTGTGTGTTTCATGTGATGTTGGGTTGATTACTAAAACGCCAGCCATTGCTATATCTGATTATACACAGAGCACAATTCTGCGTGTTCTAAAAATAATCCAAAAGGACTGTTACTACTCTTGAAGTTGGATGACACTTGACCGTCTGCTTTCACAATTTTTGTTAAATTTACATGTAGCTTGTTAGCTCAACAAATAAGTTTTTTATGTTCACTTGGTACATGCACATCATACCAAAGTAACGAACTCTACAATTTCACATGCTTCAGTCTGAATGTCTTATTTCCATCAGAACCATCCACACAACGACAAGTATTGAGGTCTTGGGCCGGGTGTACTGTTATTTTACTAGTGTATGAAATCCAGTGAGAAGTGCATAGTGGTTAAATTTAAACTAAATCTTGAAACGACAGTATGTGATTTAGTGAGAAGTACTGTACCATCGTGATAAAATTTAGACAAAAAATTTTTTAGACGACTGTATGTAATTAAGTGAGATGTACCTTGCCATCATGCATCATGATAAAATTTAGACAAAATGTGCTGATAAGTCATCCCATCATGGAAATGCATGCAATTGCAGTCAAGGGAAACAAGAAAAAAGTTTGTTAGTACTGGTGCTGTTACATTCTTGAATTTTGAAGTTAGCAAGGGGTTTCCCTAAACTGTCTCACTCATGGGGTATTGTGTTGCGTGTAAAGGCAGGGATATCTTGGCGTGGATTTGTTGGTGTCAGTATCCAAGATGTAAAGAATAGGATATCAACTTTAGCTCCACACCCCATACATGTACTAGGGGGGTTTTGGGGGGGTTACCCCCCTGCTGGAAAGGCCAACCCCCCCCCTCACCCCCCCCACCCCCCCCCCCCCCCCGAGACAGGTTAAGGGACCCCTCCCCCCGACCAAAAAATACAAGTACTAGTAGTGGCTCCAGTATTAGCAAACTGGGTCAGAAATCATTAATTTTTAGCCTAAAATTCACTTGAAAAGCCTTTGGAAACCGAATTTCGCATTTCCACTGCTGATATTTAAGAAAAATCGGTGTTTTTGGAAGCTCTTTTTGTCATTTTTTGCTTGTTTTTAGCTTTAAAACGCTATTTGGCGGCTTAAAATAGCGATTTTTAGCGTCCTTACTGAAAAAAACGTGCTAAAAACGCATTTCTAGGCGTTTCGGAGCTTTTTGAAATTTGGGACCCCCCACCTGGGCGAAACCCCCCCCCCTCGAACCCCCACCTGAGGAAAACCCCCCACCTACCCCCCTCCCCCCAGGTCGGCCCGGAGCTGTTACATGTATGCCACACCCCAACTGGCCAACAAACCCATCCCGCGCAAAGGCAATCGCCATGGCACAGCTGAATGCGTCTGAGTCGTGTGCATCTTGTCTTCCGCTTATGGCTTACTAACGCCAGTTGTTTTCTGTTCTATGGATCGACTCTAGGTCAAAATGCCCCCAGACATGGAATAAGGGTCCCGACCACCCAGGTGGCCAAATCTGAGCCTAAGCCTAAGGTGTCCAGGTCAAAGAGATCGCGTGAATCTGATGTCAGTGATGTGCTTGCTGTCCAGGTCAAAGAGATCGCGTGAATCTGATTCTAGTGATACACTGCCTAGGTCAAGGAGATCTCGTGAATCTGACGTCAGTGATGCACTGTCCAGGTCAAGGGCCGGCACAGTTGATGTAGTGGTTTAGGCCGACTCACGAAATGGACCACAAGTCTGATTGTAGGCCCCCGCATGTTGGATTGGATCGGTCCAGGCCCTGGATCGGTCCAAGTCAAGGGATCGCGTGAATTTGATGTCACTGATGCACTGCCAAGTTCAAGGAGATCTTGTGAATCTGATGTCAATGATGCATTGTCCAGGTCAGGGAAATCTCGTGAATCCGATGTTAGTGATGCACTGTCCAGGTCAAGATGATCTTGTGAATCTGATGTTAGTGATGCACTGTCCATGTCAGGGAAATCTCGTGAATCTGATTTTAGTGATGCACTGTCAGGTCAAGGAGATCGCGTGAATATGATGTCAGTGATGCACTGCCCAGGTCAAGGACCTTTCGTGAATCTGATGTTAACAGTACAAATGGCGTGTGAGCTTTCATATTTGGTATGTTTCAGCTGACAATATCTTTGGTACAGTCTGCTCACAAATGTCATGCCCACAGAAAACTAACAATTATTAATTGACAAATTCATTCAATAATAGTGGACTTATCACGAACGAGTTAACTCCACGTGGTTGTAGCCATGCTTGCCCTTTATTATTCGACCACCAATTATATGTATCACACTGTTTTTCTGTAGCATGGCCTTTACCTCATCAACTGATGAGCTGAAAAATCAGCGGAATAAAACGTCATTTACCCCACTTTGTATGCTTACCCAACTTTCAAAGTAAGAACAGCTGAACTCCCATAGCTGTCAGTAAACTTGACAGGTAGGCTCTTAGCTTCATTATAGCAGGAGCCAATCCAGGCATTGTGGCCCTCGGTGCGAACTGATTTGGTTTTACCTGCAATGAGTTTTCCCAGATTTCAAGCTGAACACTGTTACTAGAAGCATGTGCCTAGAGGAATATTGACCGCTTGGGTGAAGTCCTTCTTCCAGCAAACAGCCCGCTTTAGTAAAGGTGTTGCAGTGAGGGTGTCCTTTCCACTGTTTATTATGTCCAACACAAAGTAGGGGATAGTCTGGCTGCCAGGCATAAACACCAGAAGCAACCAAACCATTGATGAAGATATCTTATGAGTCATGTCCTGCAAACTGGATGAACAGGTTGTTGTATATAAAGTAAAAAACGTTCTGAAGAGATTTTAGTGATGGTCCAAAATATATAAGCATAATATGCATTCTGCCAACTTCGATGAAGTGTACTAGAGAAAGGACATTCAGTTTTAGTAAAAACATATAAGGATAATATGCATTCTGTTCACTTTGATCAAGTGTAAATAGAGAAAGAACATTCAGTTTTAGTATGTCTCTAGACATATCATCTAATTTATGGATATACCTCATCATTGTATCTAACAGATCCTTTCTTTATGATAGTGCTACAGTGTACTGATATTTTACTAGTTGATGTTTGTTTTACAGCTTACTAAATTTACTAGAAATTCAACCTGTCAATATAATTTGTATTTTGGTTTTACTACCAAGCAGCTCCGAGTTTGCTAATTTTTGTTTTACTAATAATGTTAGTAATTTTGCTAGTCATAAAGTGGAACTTCACATCAATGATGGCAATATTTTGTGAATAATTGACGTTGGTCCAAATAGTCACTGAATTTTATCATGCTATGAAATTCTCCAGAAGTTTAGGAACAAACACAACAACAAAAAATTTGACTAACAAACACATCTTTTATAGCAAAATTGATCAATATTTTGGCTGGAATTAATAAAAAAACCAGTAAAATAGTAGCATAATTTTACTATTGACAGCCATTGGTAACTTTATATTATTTTTACTTTACTGTTGGCTCTTAATTTTACTTTTTACTATTATTTTACTACTAGTAAAATAAAATACTACTAGTATTACTAATTTTGTTTTTCTATTCTATAGTAAAATAACAGTACTACAGTGCATGCAATACAAACCACCTATCTCTATACAACTGTTTGAATAACAGCTATTTGTGGTTGTTTTATGAGCGGTCATGTTGATGCCGATTATCAAAACACCAGGTCTAGCAATAAAAGCTGAAAGCAAAATTTGCAGCTATACCCATGTATACAGTGGGGTGCAAAAGTTTAAACGCACCTTGTCCTCTTCAAGAAAAACTGACTTTTCGCTGATTTGTTGGAGGTAATAGGTAAGTGTTATACACCGTTACATAGCTTGAGAGCTTACCAAAAAGGTGGTGCAGACTGCGCTGCAATGGGTTGCGTTATGGTGAAGTTATATACGGTCTAAGTCAATCTGTCAGAAAAAGGGTTAGCAAAAGTTTAAACGCACTTTCAAAATTCTACAAAATCTGACCAAACTTCTTTCAAACAACGATTGTAAGAATACCTAAATACTAATTAATGAACAACAGGACAATTTTGATGCTTTGGAATAAATTCAGTCGCACAGTAACGCAATTAATCGTAACACAGCTCATGATGGTCTGGTCTGTGTACAAAGTCTGCAATTCGAATGGCTTTGAACACTCTCGAACTTCTTATGGATCTGTAACACATTGAAACTGATAATCAGGCTAAAAAACTGGGTTTATGATAACAGAACCACGAAAACAGAACATTTTTAATCATATTAAGGTTGACAGATCATTACTGTTCCACATCCTGTCACACTGAGGTTTAGTATTCTGGCCTTCTCAGTGTTTGTAAGCGACTGCAACCAACAAACATGGCTTAACTCATATGGTTTTTACATGTACTATTGTTTCTCTTGTGCAAAAATGCCAGAACATGCCATTTAGGCACCTTACTCAGTTAACAGCACTATAACCAGCATACTGAATATCCAGTAATGATCCTCAATAATCCACTAACGGCAACAGTGAAGGTAGATTGACCTGCAGACATCATCCCTGCTTCCAAAAACTTGCGTTTTTAACTGAAATGCATTGTGTGATCCCATGGATATGGAATTCCATCATCTGTTCATTTTAAGATGACCTATGGCTGCTTCAGTGAATGCTTCTGCCATTGGTGTACACTGAATCTTGGCGCACTCATGTTTGACTACGATACTAAAGGTCCCAATTTTACTGTGTTCAGCTTCTCTGGCCTCTTAGGGCTTCTGCTGTCTTTGCTCATGCTATTTTTCTTAAAACCAGGCAGCTGAGTCAGATATTCACCTCATAAACCGTAACAGTGTGACCATTACCTAACAGATTCACTATAATTATCTGGTTTGAGCCCATAATTACCAACGTTTATGACTTCTAACTTCTAAAAAGCTTGAAATTCATGCATGCCAGACTTTCTAACATACACCAGATGTCAGTAAGTTTGATCTGTCAAGGTGCTACTGGCACTCTGGTGCTAGAGATCGCGTTGATACAAGGCACCATAGCAGGTACAATCTTCTGCATGCCAATTGGACAAAGAACACAACAGGGCTAACTGAATCATGGCAAAGCATCAAACTTGTCTTGTTATTTATTATTTACTATTTAGGTGTCCGTACAACTTTTATTTGCAAGATCTGAGTAGGATTTTGTGGGATTTTTAAAGTGCGTTTAAACTTTTGCTAACCCTTTTTGTGACAGTCCGGCTTAGACTGCCTATAACTTTACTATAACGCAACGCATTGCAGCGTAGTCTGCGCCATTTTCTTGGCAACATCTCAAGCTATGCAACGGTATATAACACTTGCCAATTACCTTCAACAAATAAGTGAAAAGTCACTTTTTCTTGCACCTGACCGGGTGCGTTTAAACTTTTGCACCCCACTGTATGTAACTGTCAGTTAGCTGGGTGGAAATATTCTAAAGCACATATTTTTTGCACATCCACTTTCTAAGCTATCAGAACATCAAAGGCAACCATTCGTGCCATCTGGTGGCTGTATGGCCGACCATACAGTGTACATGTACCAGATAAGCTGCTCTGTCATATGAGATTGAACAGTCAAATGCCATTCTATGCACTTTTTAAGGTGTTTGCAAACATCTACCGTTACAACACTGCTACTTCTGACATGAAAATTTGTAAGCTGTGTTTTGAGTACAAACCCGTTTTTCTTCAAGCTGTACCATCAGATGTACCTATATCAGGGTGAGGTTTTCAAGGTCGGTAACTGTTAGAATCGATTCTAGGGGTCATGACTCCATATAAGAAGTTTTAGCCAAATCCGTCGGTCTGCCTATGTTTCCCTTTTTTGTGAAAATTTCAAAAAAATGCCAGTTTCCGCGATTTTTGCAGACTTTGACCGGCCATATCTTCTGAACGCTTTGACCTAGAAACGTCATAAAGGCATTGTTGGAGTCGCCAAAGACTCTAGATTACAATTCCCCAGTCATCTCATTTTCATCGCAATTATGAGAAAAGCAATTTTTTAAGTTGCGCAAAGTAGCATTCAGACTAAACATAATGCAGATTTGGGTCTGCGCCAGGCCGTAGCTCGACTTTGTCTGCAAGTTTGGTCAAGAGAGCCAAGTCACTCCAAGGGCTCCTAACAAAGTTATTCACAAAAAAACCGCAAGGTGGCTCATTTTTTTGAATGGGTGCTGTGCTACATGGTGCATGCCTTGGTGAGGCTATCTATTTTGAAGTCATCCCTGATCATTCAGGCTGTACCGACTGTGCGATCAATGTCTCAGTGAATTCAGAAGGTTTGTTTGCGCTCTCTCAATCTGTTTCAAAGCGATCGTCAGGCACAGATGTGGCCCATTTCGATGGTTCGACGCTTGTCTGAGGGGGAGTGAAGAAGAATTTCCACTGTATGTAGCACTCACATGTCTTATCTGTTTGTCATTGTTGTTTGTGTAGCTACCAATAAACTCTTCAATACCTCTAGTAGGTATATATCACGCCACCAGTAGATGCTGACAAATACAAGCAACACATTGGTATTCACATTAGCGTCCTGCCGAAACTTTCAGCCTCATTATACAAATGTGTAGCAGATGTCCGCTGTAGTTGTACGTACATTCAGTACACAAACATGTTCTATTTGTACATTGTTGTACTTCTTATCAACCACCAAACTGCACAAACAATTGGGCGATCAGCAGGTAAATACTTAGGGTAGTAACTACTATATTTATGGTCTTCTGTTTTTGTCTATCCTCGCATGTATATGTATGTATTATCTACAGTACAAACCACAGAAAGCATACGATTTTCCACGAGACACGGAAATTTGTTTGAGAGCTGACTGTGTTTAAGAATAGGCCGTTCCGTGACCTGATAGCGGCTGTCCGCCGAAATGCTAATAATTCAATGTCAATGTTCATTACCTGCTTAAGGCTTAACCCTGGTCCGTTTGTGAGATTCTGTGGTTGAGGGGAAATTGGAGATTTTTAGCCAAAAAATTGTGATATTTTTAGTGACTGACCTCCTCCCGAAATTTTGGCTCAGACACCCCCCAGGCGGCGCCAGACCCCCAACCCCCTCCCCTTCGGCAGATGACCTGTTACATGTATTGGGTATTGGGGGTCTCAGGTATTGGGTATTGAGCATTGGGGTGTTGAGTTTTTCGGGCATTGTTCGCACTCTAGTTTGTTTGTACTGTAACCCCATCCCGCATAACCAGGCTGACTGCTGGCTTATGCCCTCTTGTAACGAAAAGTTTCCTGCCAGATTTAAAAACATTTGCAGTTTTCGTTTGCAATAGGTCTTCCCAAGGATGCCTTACTACACAGTGCAATATGCAGAAATTCAGTGACAGCAGTTTATGTGGAAAATAAAACAGGAGTAAGACACAGAATCTGTCCGCATGTGCACAACGACGATTCCAACTCAACCAGAAACAAATACTATGTGATGCCTCAACTGGAAGTTGATGTTCGCTCTGTCAGATACACCTATATCCAAATAACTGGCACTCACTCGATCGACTTTCGAGTCAAAATCTATGACAAATGCTTCCTAGAAGCTGCAAAAACAGCACTACAGAACACACTTGGGTATACCATTCAACCATACCAGCTGGCCCCATTCGTTATGCCACAGATGGGTCTCTACCTGGTACCTGATCCGAACCTCAAGGGCTTGTTTTGGGTACCCAGTAAAATTTATCCACAGATAGCGCAAAGCAAGTATGTCTGGTTTCAACTGTACGCCAACAATGAGAGTATTGCCAAGATTTTTGTGACTGGCTCTAAGAAGACACCTCAGCTGTTCTTTAACCATATCAAACTGAAATATTCGACACATGTCGGCAGCAGTAGCTTGAGTGAGGTCAAGATACAACTGGAGAGCATCTTGAATACAAGAATAATGACTGAGCTCGAGAAACGGATGCCATATGATGACGATGTGTACCTAACTGCTGATGACTTAAACGACTTGATATCGCAGACAGTAGAAAATGTGAAAGCCGCTGAGTATTCCAAAAACCACTATTTAGAAGAAAATTATGCTCTTTTACTAAAAAATGCAAGTAGCTTATACCTCAATTTTGGGCAAATGTACATTTTTCAGCTTTTGACAAGTCTTCTGAAGGCTAGGAAAAGCACACTGAAAATGTTCACTGATGATCGATGGAAATCTACTTTTTGGCATGCTGATTGGTTGAGTCCTGAGAAAACTGTCAGATTCCTGATGGACTATACAGTGGTGAACAAACGAACTGGAAGCAAGTATTACCTTGAACTGAAAGAGCTGCAAAAGTTTGTAGCAAACGCAGCTACAAAGGGCCAATTCAATGCAGCCGGAACTATTGTGAATGGTATTTTAAGTGAGAAGAGAGTCTTATATTTTCTTAACTTTAATTTTTCAGCTAGTATCCAGATCCCAGATGTTGACCCTTCATCTTCAAGTTCAGTTCGAAACAAGAAAACTACAAAAAAGGCGTTTCTGCATGAGTTAGAGAAGCACAGCTACAAGCTACTCACCTCCGCTGAGTTGAACAAACTCTTGAAACAAAGTCATTCACTTGTTACAGTGCATGGAGATACAATAAAGGAGAGACCAGTGAATGTATATCAAATGCAGAAACAGCAGACACAGTTACTAAGACTTTTGGACATCGCATCGATATATGTCAGAAACGTGGTGATGGGCGACATCACTGCCCTCAATTATCCAACTCATCTAACACCGTGTGCAAGTGAATCTCTTACTTAAGCTGTGATTGAATGCTAATAAACCAATATTCTGATTTTTTAGATGATCCAATGCCTGACTTGGGAACAGACGGACATTTAACAGCAGAACATGAGGTTGTGCACAAGCACTAATTGCATGTAGTAAACTTCATTATGAGCTACATAGTGGAAGCTTCCATGCTCTGTAAGGAGTAATTTCATGGGCCAATTTTTCTTTTCATTTCCATCATGTGACTACATTGTTCCAAACTTGGTACTTTTTAATGTCATTCCACTTTTATTAGAAGTTTCATTTAACTCAGAAACAATTTGTAGCACAAGCAGATTATTTTGACAGTCTAAAAGATTTTAATCTTGGGTGCTCATTTCGTTTACTGCTAAGCTAGTTAGTTCTTGTGCAGACTTCAAATGCAAATCACTTACAAGCTGCAACCACAACTGCAAGTCCACCAATCGAGTTCAAATACCCAGTTGTATATGTGGACACACTTGTGCGCTATTGTGACAACCCATACGGACTCTGTTTACCAATCTGGCAAGACTCAAAAAATCCTCACCTATTCTACTACTTCCCACTGCTCAAAATCAATGTGTCTGAGATTCAGCTGCAGTGTAACGCTTCTGTGTGTAGAGTCTCCTTTCCCGTTACTCTGGACAACGACTGCTACATCAAGACACTGTCGGTATTTTTGAGTAAAGTTCATGGACAAACCATTCATATACAAAACATCCACCTACTGCAGCTGAAAAACCTTATCCTAAAGTGGGCAAGTGGAGTAACAATTCCAAATGTGACCTTTCATCTACAAAGTACTGGCCATGTAGCACACTTCTTTGCATCGGTAAACAACAAGGCAACAGGTCAGAAGTTGGTTGACCTGATGACACAGCACGAGAGCAGTCTGAACTACTTGAAAGTTCAGTACAGCATGACCCAATTGAAAGTTGCAAGCAAATCGATCGGCATACATTACAAGATTGTCGCTAAAACCAGACTTGGTGAGAAACTTCACGAGAACATAGACGAATCGAAAAACAGCTACTACTATATACGTTCTGGTCGCTACAACACACTATGTCAAGAAATTGCAAGCAAAATTGTGAAGAAAGAGATACAAGCAGGACACAGGATGCGCCCAGAACAGCAAACCAATGTGAAGAACCTAGTGGCGTGGCATCTACAGGACAGTGACGTGATCCTGAATGACTCAACTGATAAAGGTTGGAACTCTGTCTTCTGGGAGAAGAAGTGGACACGACCAGATAGAATTTTGAGCTTGTTGGAGAAAGTTGACACTCAGTCAGCCAAGAGTGATGGCAAATTCAGACTAGATCAGAAAGCAGTGAGTCAATATGACAAAGCGTACGATGCTTATGGCGAACTGCAGGAAATAGCAGCCCAGGCTTCAGTCAGCACAGGAGTTGGCGAGGCTAGTGTGGGTAGTAGGTTTGCAGTTAACTTGACCGCAAACATACCTGACAAGCATGTAGAAAATCGCTCATACGTCTATGATCAGCTTCAACTAGAAACTTTGATGCAGTCTCTGGGTGACACAGTTGAGTGGACTGGAACCAAATTCATAATCAAACCGATCAAGTTCCACAGAATCAGTATACAGAAGGTGCAATCAGAAGGAACCTTTACGATTTCTCTTGAACAAGCCAACGATGTCACTGTTGAGAGCACACTATCGCTTAACCCTGTGTTTCCCAAGGAAAATCACTGTACAAGTAAGCTAAGTCCCCAACTAAGTCAATTTGTACTTTCTTAAATAGTTAATGTGGAGCAGTGTTGTGCCAAAATTTTTCGTATTTAGCAAGAGTTAGTCATCGCTTTTCAAATTCGAACTTAGCAAGTTAACGTTATAGTTTATGTATGTATGTATGTATGTATCAAACAGTGATAACTTATGCCCAGGCTCGCAGTCGCAAGACAGCTGTGATGGCTCTGAAACTTGTTGCCAAGTAGATGAAGCTACATAGGGTTGCTGTTTATTCAAAGATGCCGTTTGTTGTCCTGACCAGGAGACTTGCTGTCCAGATGGTTTTGTTTGCGGCCCAGGACGTGAGGACTGTAGAAAAGTAGGCTATCGTTAACTTAAGTTTTGACCTAGCTAGATTGTAAAAGTTTTTTTTGCAGAAAGGAGGAGAGAGCATTGTGTCCAGAGAATATTTGTATGTAGTCTAACTGATTCGTGAGGATTGTCTTCTTGGCTTGTCTTACTATCTTGTGCCGCAGTTTGTTGGTTCTCATGTTGCACTTGCTCTATATACTTTAGAGATCATTCATTATTTTGCTCCTGTTTGCATAAATTACATTTAAATTACGTTCCAATACTAGCTGTGACCCAGGGGGAACCCAACCACGACAAATCTCGAAATATGTGCTGTGGCCACTTCCGGTCACCGACATTCAAACGGTTGCCATTCGCCCAATTCTCAAGCTATCGAAAAGCGGCTTGGTGCATTGTGTAGCTGAGATAATGAGCTTTCTAACAGTGTGCCCCGGTTTAGTATATCCCAATTTTGACGCAAATGTTTAGCGTTTTTCGCGGTTGAAAGTGATTAAAAAAATTGCTCATTATTTAAACGGTCATAACGTTTGAGCACAAAGAGCTAGCCATATACTGATCACACCACAGGAAAGAGCTCGTCGAGTAGAATATTATAGATGTCATCGGAGTCCAGAATAATCGATTCTAGCCTGAATAGTAGCGTGCAAACATGATCATAATTTTTGGGCTCAATTTTCACATTTGTCGTGCTTTCCAAGACCACTGGCAGCGAAGCAGTGTTCTAGTTGAGTCGCGAGGCCCATCAATCGAAGCGTCTTGGTGCACTGAGTTCAAAAAGCACACCCAAATCTAAATCGGAGGCTTCGTATCTATGTTACTGACCGAAGTTATAAACGACTATTTCATACCCTTCCAGAGCCTAATGTTTGCATCCATTTTTTCACAAACAGTACATCGAAATTCCAAATTCCGAGCGAATCGAATTCTGATGTAGAACGGCGAGACGAATCGATTGGTGTGAGAAACGTCTTTCTACGACCACGTTTTCCTGGTGGACAGTAGACATGAATGAATGTCACTCTGATTTACGCTACAAAAATGACCTGTTTAGTAGGGAATTCATGGTCTTGCTCATCATCTGGTGATCCCAGATGGATCGCTGAGCTACCAATCGATGCACAACGGTCTGTTGAACTCGAAGATCGCGGCTGCATCGCTCTTTTAACCATTGCCATCACTGTACAAGTGGAAATATAGGAGTGGTCGGATTTTCACCTTTGTCTTCTCACATTCTGAGTTAATGCTGGACGAAATAACGGTCGAAAATTAAACTACTGAACCAACATTCTGATGTAGAACGGCGAGACGAATCGATTGGTGTGAGAAACGTCTTTCTACGACCACGTTTTCCCGGTGAACAGTAGACATGAATGAATGTCACTCTGATTTACGCTAGAAAAATGGCTTGTTTAGTAGGAATTCATGGTCTTCCTCACCATCCGGTGATCCCAGACTGATCGCTAGCTACCAATCGATGCACAGCCGACTGTTGAACTCGAAAATCGCGCTTGCATCGCTCGTTTAACCATTGCCATCACTGTACAAGTGGAAATATAGGAGTGGTCAGATTTTCACCTTTGTCTTGTGACATTCTGAATTAATTCTGGACGAAATAATGGTCGAAAATTAAAATTCTGAACAGTGTTGTGCCCAGCTCAAATTTCTGAAACTCGGTAAGTATTCAGTAAGTAAATCCAGATTTTTTGAAATTCGGTAAGTACGAGTAAGTACTGGGTTTTTTAAAGAAAACACGGTAAGTACTCAGTAAACAATTCAGTAAACTCGGTAAAACCATCAACATTCAGAAGTATGTTACAATTTATTTGAAAATCTTTCTTGATATAGCTTTTGGCTACTGAAAATTTTAATCGTGTTTTGTGCCATTTCACATTATTTATTTTACTAATTACCATGGTTGGAACGCCTTAAAATATGCATATAATCATACATGTAACAGCTCCGGGCCGACCTGGGGGAGGGGGGTAGGGGGGGTTTCCTCAGGTGGGGGGTCAAGGGGGGGTTTCGCCCAGGTGGGGGGTCCCAAATTTCAAAAAGCTCCAAAACGCCTAGAAATGCGTTTTTAGCACGTTTTTTTCAGTAAGGACGCTAAAAATCGCTATTTTAAGCTGCCAAATAGCGTTTTAAAGCTAAAAACAAGCAAAAAATGACAAAAAGAGCTTCCAAAAACACCGATTTTTCTTAAATATCAGCAGTGGAAACGCCAAATTCGGTTTCCAAAGGCTTTTCAAGTGAATTTTAGGCTAAAAATTAGTGATTTCTGACCCAGTTTGTTAATACTGGAGCCACTACCACCACTTGTATTTTTTGGTCGGGGGGAGGGGTCCCTTAACCTGTCTCGGGGGGGGGGGTGAGGGGGGGGTTTGGCCTTTCCAGCAGGGGGGTAACCCCCAAACCCCCCCTAGTACATGTATGCATATAATACATAAGTGACCAGAGGCTCTGGTATCCAGCTTTAGATGAAAAGCCTGGAAAAATTGGTAAGTCAAGATTTGTTCTAATTTTCATCATTTCCCCACAGTTCAGACCGATGAAAAAAATGTCAATCAAAATATAGCTAATATTAGTAGATATAGTTCCTATCCTAAATCCTTAATACCGAGTCTTTGCATCTGATTGTAGCAATTTTACCGCGCAAACAAAGTTGTCGTTATACAAGCAGTGAAAATCGCAAAAAAATGCCAAAACCAAGTGTCTTTTGTTGCGAGCAGATAGATAAGTGAAAGAAAAACTATATTATTAGTACACACATGCGACGAGCTACATATTGCAGAAGCTTTTACTCGGTAAACAACTCAGTATATTACCGAGTACTGAGTTTACCGAATTTTTTTTCTAATTGAGTAATTTAAAATTGAAACTCGGTATTCAGTAAGTAAAATTAAGAAAAATTTTTACCGGTAAGTAAAAGTACTTACTGTAATTCAAAATAACTAAGTACCGAGTAACTTTTACTCAGTAAATTTACTGGGAACAACACTGATTCTGAACCAACGTTCTGATGCAGAACGGCTAGATGAATCGATTGCTGTGCAAAACATCCTTTCACGACCACGTTTTCCTGGTGAACAGTGGAGATTTTTGTTGGAGACCCCGATTTTAATGGCTGGGCATTCTGCTTTTTCAGAGATTGAGAAAGGAAGAGGTACAGCAAGGGACAGTTTAGAAGGACAGGACCAGGTACGGGACAAAACAGAAACCTTATTAAAACACATCTCATTGTGAATCTACTGTGGGGCATATAGAGGTGCTGGCTTATAAACTACCCCTTTTTAATACGCAGACACTTTTTATCCGGCATCTGAGGTAACACAAGGATACAGCCATGAAAAGACAAACCAGGAAAAATAATTATTCCAATGATGCTCATTGAAAAATGAGATTTATCTACAGGGTGTCTCAAAAAATGATCACATTTCTTTTTACTGCCATTTCCGTAAATTTTGACCAAATTGGCTGAAATTTGGATCATAAGTGGCACAATTCGGGGAATTTTATGTGTTAAAGTTTGGTGCACTAGGCTTGACTAATTCACGAGAAATTTCAAAAAAAGTGAAATTTGGTAATTTCAATAGGGAAAGCCGGTCACCGAAAAAACGTTACATTATCGCCTAAACTCTAACGATAGCGTTGGAGTTCATGCGTCAACCTTTTACACATGAATTACCCTGAGCTTCTGCGTTTACACTCCAAATTTCATCCAATTCCGATAAAAATTAGAAAAGATACAGGAAAAGGAAATGTTTCCATTTTTCGTGACCGGCTTTCACTATTGAAATTACCAAATTTCACTTTCTTTGAAATTTCTCGGGAATGAGTCAAGCCTAGTGTACCAAACTTTAACACATAAAATTCCCCCAATTGTGCCACCTATAGTCCAAATTTCAGCCTAATTGGTCAAAATTTGCGGAAATGGCAGTAAAAAGAAATGTGATCATTTTTTGAGACACCCTGTAAATGGTACTGTTGCTATGGGTATTCGAATCTGAATTGGGTATGGGTATGGGTAGGTATTTTTTAAAATACCCATACCCGGGTATGGGTATGGGTAGGTATTTTAAAAATACCCGGGTATCGGGTATAAATCGGGTATTTTTCATTAAGATGCATTTTGCGAGAAAGACAGCTTTGAGGGGGCAAGCAGGGTCATCTCACGGATCTGACTGATATTAATATCTCTTAAAATAGAGCACAGTCGAAGACCAACGGTGCATGCCCGGCCACCAGCAACCCCCTGGAACCGGAGCTACACCCCCTCAAAGTTGGGTCGGCAGCAATTTTCGGGCTCACGTTCATGTGTCTGACAGTCTTCATTCAAACGATCACCCTTCATTCATTTCTTAAGCTATGATTCCAACTCGCACATGGTTTTGTAGCTGCTCCAATGGCCTTTCATTTTCTGGTACTCCCGTTTCCAGATCATAGCTGGTTAGCGAGACATTCTCCGAAAACTACGAAATTTCGGCAAAATGCCACTCCGTTTTTTTTTTCGAAAAATCTTTATAACTTTTTATGCAAAGGCCCTGCCAAGCTAATGTTTTAACAAAGGTTAGGCATGAGTTGGCCAAACAAAATGAGCGCACTAAAGTGTGCTCTTTTGGGGGGTATGGGGGTGTTTGGCCTGTCAAAGGTGATCGGAGAAAATTTTTTTCTGCAAAGCTTAGTGGTTCGCATACAGTTATATGCAGGTTCGTGTGCTTAACATGCTCATTTGAAAGGTGACTCAATTCTACTGTTGCTATGGGTATTTGATTCTGAATTGGGTATGGGTATGGGTAGGTATTTTTTAAAATACCCATACCCGGGTATGGGTATGGGTAGGTATTTTAAAAATACCCGGGTATCGGGTATAAATCGGGTATTTTTTATTAAAATCGCATAAATAAATAAATATTCCCTAAAAATGCCAAATTGTAGTTGGTTTTGCAAAAATAGTTTTTTAAGAGTCGGTCCACGAAAAAATCGAACATTGACGCGAAGAGCTCTGTACAGCTCATTTTTCAAAATCACCGCACAGATGTGAAACTTTCAGCGATTGTAGACCTTGAAAAGAAATGAAAAAGTTTGCCATCCGATTTTCTCTAGCTGCATTTGAACCCAAGTTATGGACCCTCGAAAATCGGGATTTTGGCACTCTCCAGTGGCACCACCCTAACTTTGGACGGCTGCGGTTCACTAGTCTGTGGACGAAATGTTATTAGTTATGGCTCGTTAGAAAGACCATTTCAAGTACTTTCAAGCGCTTCTATCAGATTTTAAAAAAATTGGTGTGATCTTGTGAAATTCGCCGTAAACTTTAACATGCCATATCTTAAAATTGAACATGGTATCTCAAAACGTGACTATCATATTCGGAATCTCCGTTCTTTTGTGCGTCTAACGGTATCAACCATATTTATATGGAGTTGCAATCTGACAGTCAAACGATCAGTTGAAAGTAGGGTGGTCGGACACTCAAAAATCCGTTTTTTTGCGCTTTTCGGTCACCCACCAAACTTCGAACGGCTGCCGTTCACTAGCCCCGATCCGATCCGATCCGATATATTGGGGGGGCCTGTACGGCCCTATGATCAGACCAACATGTCCATTTCATTACCCCATATCATCTCTCTTCATTTCGGATACTATCACCAACACAAGGCTCAACCAGCCTTGGGGGATATCTAGCGGTTAGGTATACCCGAGGCTTTAATCAACCTCAGGAGGTCCCTAACTGTTACATCGCTCAAGTCCTGGGTGGTAAGATATCGACTGCCCAGAATAGCTTGTCTACGTCCCGCCAATGCATCACATTCTGTGACCAAATGTACAGGCGTTTCCTCCTCCTCTAAGCAAAATGAGCATGTTGGATCATCCACCAAGCCCATGATGCTGAGATGTCTATTAAGGTTACTACTGTGTCCAGTTAACCAACCGACCACCAGTTTCAGTTCCCTTCTACTAAGACTAAGTAATTCTCTGGTCACCATCAATCTGGGTCCCAGAATGAACTGCTTAGATTGCCTACAGTCGGTTCGTAGATCCCAGGCAGTTTGCAGCTGGTTCTTTGCCCAACTTCTTAAATCTGTCCTCACTTTCCTAACTGAGATGCCAAGGGCCGGTTCCGGCCCTATAAGTGGCAACTCAGCAGCTGCCCGAGCTAGTCGGTCAGCCTGATCATTAGAAAGACCATTTCAAGTACTTTCAAGCGCTTCTATCAGATTTTAAAAAAATTGGTGTGATCTTGTGAAATTCGCCGTAAACTTTAACATGCCATATCTTAAAATTGAACATGGTATCTCAAAACGTGACTATCATATTCGGAATCTCCGTTCTTTTGTGCGTCTAACGGTATCAACCATATTTATATGGAGTTGCAATCTGACAGTCAAACGATCAGTTGAAAGTAGGGTGGTCGGACACTCAAAAATCCGTTTTTTTGCGCTTTTCGGTCACCCACCAAACTTCGAACGGCTGCCGTTCACTAGATACCTACCATGCCGCGTTTACGGCGGGCGGCGGCCTAGGGCCTCGGACGCCGACCGCGTTTTTGACGTCAGCATTTTTGGTCGAAGCCCTCGAGGGCGGATGCCCCGAGGGCGTAGACCGGTCGTGTTCCTCGCGATTAGGATGTCGGACATCCTTTTGTCGCTGGTGGAGAAAGAGTTCCCAAACAAATTATTTCTGCATCAGATCCCTTTTGGGATGGACATCCCTAGAGCTAGGAGATGTGACACGTCTCTAGGGGACATTGGAAACAGCAACTGTTTTTAGCTACAATTGCAGTTGGAACTCGCTGTTTGGCCCTACCGTACACATGGATGAACTCGTATTGAACCAGTATTAGAAAGGCACTTTTATTGGGCAAACAGTCCACCACCGGTCAGTGTTTAGAAAAGCAGTAGCGCATTTTTTTAGTTTATCCAGTCGACCGGCGGTCAGTGTTTAGAAAGCAGTGCGCCAATTTTTATTAGGCAAACCGTCCGCCGGTCAGTCTAGAAAGCAGTGTGCGCAATTGCTTAACTGCAGTCTCAAAAGCCAGATAACATTTGTTACCGAGAGAATCCCTGTGTCACGACAGAGTACTTTAACAAGAACAAGCAATGAATTGAATTTGTCTCTGACAGAAGCTTGGCTAAAATCCATCACATCACAGAAAAAAGCTTTTTGATAGACTACATCTCAATAAAATTTTACTTGTCATTTAGCAATTCAGTCAAACATCATTCGAGATAAATTTTAAGCATTCACAGTTGTCCAGCTGGGCCATAAATATAATTTAGACCATTTAGGGTTGGTCAGTTTTGTCAAACATACTCTGTGAACACGTCCCCTGTACCTACATCTCCATTTAGGATGTCTATCGTCCCTTTTCTGTCGGGGACCACCGACAGGTGCTGACGTACTTCCTCAAAAATGACGTCAGCCGGTATGGCGTCCTTTCCCCTAAAAATACGGCGGATGTCTCCGGGAGGTCGACATTTGGAAAAAATTTTTTGGGACGCGGCTGACATCACGCCCCCGAAAAAGTAAAAAGACATCAGCCAAAAAGGTAGGTATCAAGGGGCTAGTCTGGTGACCAAATGTTATCAGTTATGGTTCGTTAGAAAGGCCATTTCAAGTAGTTTCTAGGGATCCTGCCAGTTTTTCAAAGGATTGGATTGATCTGGTGCAATCGGCCCTAAACTTTAACAGGCCATATCTCAAACTTGAACATGGTATCTCAAAAAGTGACTATCATATTCAGAATCTCCGTTCTTTTGTGCATCTAACGGTACCAACCATATTTATATGGAGTTGCAATCTGACAGTCAACGATCAGTTGAAGAAAGTATGGTGGTCGGACAGTTTCAAAAATCCGGTTTTTTTGCGCTTTTTGGTCACCCACCAAACTTTGAACGGCTGCCGTTCACTAGTCTGTGGACCAAATGTTATCAGTTATGGCTCGTTAGAAAGACCATTTCAAGTAGTTTCAAGCGCTTCTGTCCGATTTTTAAAAAATGATCTGATCTTGTGCAATTCACTGTAAACTTTAACAGGCCACATCTTAAAATTGAACATTGCATCTTAAAAAGTGACTATCATATATGACACTACTTGAAATGGCCTTTCTAACGTGCCATAACTGATAACATTTGGTCAACCAACAGACTAGTGAACGGCAGCCGTTCAAAGTTTGGTGGGTGACCAAAAAGCGCAAAAAAAACGGATTTTTGAGTGTCCGACTACCCTACCTTCAACTGATCGTTTGACTGTCAGATTGCAACTCCATATAAATATGGAAGTCTTCGTCTTAATTTCTTCCCATATAAATATGGTTGCTACCGTTAGACGCAGAAAAGAACGGAGATTCCGAATATGATATCCACTTTTTGAGATACCATGTTCAATTTTAAGATATGGCCTGTTAAAATTTACGGCGAATTGCACAAGATCAGACCAATATTTTAAAAATGTGATAAAAGCGCTTGAAAGTACTTGAAATGGTCTCTCTAACGAGCCATAACTGATAACATTTGGTCAACAGACTAGTGAACGGCAGCCGTTCGAAGTTTGGTGGGTGACCGAAAAGCGCAAAAAAACGGATTTTTGAGTGTCCGACCACCCTACTTTCAACTGATCGTTTGACTGTCAGATTGCAACTCCATATAAATATGGTTGATACCATTAGACGCACAAAAGAACGGAGATTCCGAATATGATAGTCACGTTTTGAGATACCATGTTCAATTTTAAGATATGGCCTGTTAGAGTTTACGGCGAATTGCACAAGATCACACCAATTTTTTGAAAATCTGATAGAAGCGCTTGAAAGTACTTGAAATGGTCTTTCTAACGAGCCATAACTAATAACATTTCGTCCACAGACTAGTGAACCGCAGCCGTTCAAAGTTAGGGTGGTGCCACTGGAGAGTGCCAAAATCCCGATTTTCGAGGGTCCATAACTTGGGTTCAAATGCAGCTAGAGAAAATCGGATGGCAAACTTTTTCATTTCTTTTTATGGTCTTCAATCGCTGAAAGTTTCACAACTGTGTGGTGATTTTGAAAAATCAGCTGTACAGACTAATGTTTGATTTTTTCGTGGACCGACTCTTAAGCTGCTTTTTTGCACAACTGTTATGCGCTCATCAGTGTAGCAATTTTACTTCACAATTACTAGAACAGTTGTGAATTTTCGAATCCTTTGGTAGATTAACATTGGCAAAAAATGAATCAGCTTCCTGGAGTATAATTTCTAATAGTACTTTCTGACTCTGGGTCACCCACCATCACCATAGTTGTGCAAAAATTTCAGCTTGTTGTAAATACTTCCCTCAACATCAAGACCAACATAGAAACGTTCTAATTATATTCCTTAGCCTTACAACTGTACTTATCCTCAAAGGGAGCACAAAAATAGAAGCCCGTTTTCTATTGTTTGTAAGTAAACGAGAGGCAAAACACTTACTGTATGCGCGCAAAAGACTTTTTATGTACTGTACGTACATTTGTAACTTCAGCTTCAGCAGACAAATACCATGTTTTATACAGGTGATCCGCCGAAGGGGAGGGGGGGTGGGGGGTCGGGCGCCGGCAGGAGGAACTGAGCCGAAATTTTTGGAGGGGGTTGGGCACTAAAAAAACGCTCAAAAATCGAAAAAATCGCAATTTTTCGGCTAAAATTCGGCAAAAATCGCTAGTTTTAGCTGAAATACAGCTAAAAAGTGCTGCTTTATGGGCGATTTTGGCAATTTTTGTGTCTGAAATCGCAAAAATTTACTCAAAAAATTACTTGCCAGAAAATCGGAGGGGGGTCGGGAAAATCGTCTCGGGGGAGGGGGGTCCCATCCGGGGGTCTGGCCTAAGTCCGGTGGGGGGGGGCCACCCCAGACCCCCCTGTTACATGTATGATGTCATGTATACAGTATGTACTGTGAATTTTGCAGTGAGAGATTGAGGTGCATAAGAACCCAGGGCGTTCTTTTCTGAGACCGCAAACATTTTTCAGTAAGATGTTTTCATAGTGTTTTATGCATACAATTTAAAAAACGCCAAAATGCTTAGTTATACAATTCTTGAAACAAATTAGATGGATAACCAACCATTTCGAAACAGTAAAGTGACTGTTTGATGCATGGCAAAAACTGTATTTCTATTTCTAAACACTTCCTTGAGAGAATTTTTGCAGAGTTTGACAGAAAATTGACGTGTGTTTGCGCGATTTTTTCTAAAAATACCCATTCAAATACCTGGTATTTTTTCAAAAATCGGGTATACCCGGGTATGGGTATTTCAAAAAGTACCCGGGTATGGGTATACCCAATTTCGGGTAATTTTGCTCAAAAATACCCAGTTTCGGGTATGGGTATGGGTATACCCGATCAACAGTACTCAATTCAGTCGCATGTATGGTACAGAGCCATCTAAATTTATATCACCTAATGTAGTTTTTGCCGCTGATTAGGAAAATGACATCTGTCAAGTAAGTTATCTGTCAAATCTGGGCATAACGTGGTATCTATCTGGTGCAGTTTTTTCCGCTGATTCAGATTATCATCGTATTTTTGCGCTGCGACCCCTCAGTCGCAAGTTATGGACCTCTGAAATTTCATTAAGAAACATGCCCTGACAAGCCATAATCCTGAAATAAATGTTCAAGATTCACGCATTTCTGAAGGGAACCTTTTGTCAGTCAATAGTGTACCCGACCTATTTTGACCCGCTGAGTTCAAAAATAAACACTCAAAATTGTTTGACGGTAGGATTAGCTCTGGTCGACTGCTTCTTCATTGGAGGGTGTGGCTTATTGGAATAAACACGGTATATGCAATATTTGACATTACATATTGCATAATGCGTCCAATCATACTCTGTACTGAGCTCAGAAATGTGCTGAAACATCTGTTGTGCATGTTCACCAAAATGCGAAGAGAAGCATTCAATTCACTAACTCAATATTCTGATTACATCAAAGAACTACTTGTCGTTGTGCGGACAGTTGCGATGGAAATAAGACATTCAGACTGAAGTATGTGAAAATTGTAGAGTTGGTTACTTATAGTATGATTTGCATGTACAAAGTGGAAACAAAAACCTATTTGTTGAGCTAACAAGCTATATGTTAATTTAACAAAAATTGTGAAAGCAGATTGTCAAGTTTTGCCCAAGTTCAACAGCAGTAACAATTCTTTTTGATTCCTATTTAGAACAGGCAGAATTGTGCTCTGTGTATTAGATATAGTGTCAGATATAGCCATGGCTGGCGGTTTAGTAATCAACCCAACAAGACATCAAACAGCCCGAAAATTGCCCATATTCAAATAGCTGCAGAGAACAGATCGTATGTAGTTGAGCAACCTGTTACTCTTGCACTTTCCTATACGTATATAGTAGGCGGCTTTCGGAAAATTCCACTTCTACTGTACAAAAACACTTCCACTTCATCTTTGTAGAGTTATGCAATGCCATATCTATCTACTTCAAATGCTTTTACAGTACTCAATCTATCACAAAATTTCAGCAATGATCAGCTTTCTTCTTCTGGCGTTCGCCGCCCCCAGTCAAATTCTAGCTACCCCATACCAGGGATGTGAGGTGGGAAAAAAACACCGGAAAAAAACTGTTTTTTTCCGGAAAAAAACCGGTTTTTTTCCTAAGGGTCGGAAAAAAACATAAATCGCGGAAAAAAACTCAAGCTAAAAATAGCTAATTTACGTCATTTTTCGTTTAAAAAATGGACTTTTGCTATGTATAATAGGCCATACTGACTCAAAACTGTTAGAAAAACAACAAAAAAGACCAAATTTGGCATGAAAAAAACAAAAATGCAAACTGCTGTAAGAAAATTTGCATATAGCCTTATTTATGGAACCTGTCAGGCACAGTTTCATGCCTGTTTCGTGATTTATATCAATGTAACACGTGTATTTCTGGTCTAACAAGACTGAGGAAGGCGCTAGAAAGCGTTAGGAATCATAAAACCAGCCTAGGATACTCAGAACTTGGGCTGGAGTTTTTTTCCGCGATTTAGGAA
Source organism: Sabatieria punctata (assembly GCA_030248155.1). NCBI lineage: Eukaryota > Metazoa > Nematoda > Chromadorea > Araeolaimida > Comesomatidae > Sabatieria > Sabatieria punctata. Next base: position 62,550 of record JASANB010004181.1, read on the forward strand.
AAAAACCGGAAAAAAACCGGAAAAAAACTGGAAAAAAACAGGCCGAGGTTTTTTTCGGAAAAATATACAACCCTGCCCCATACTTTATGGTGGATGTAAACAACACCGGACCAGACAGTCTGACGGGAACGCCTTTTCTCAATGAGTCAGTTTGCTGGAAAAAAGACGTGTTCCAGACAGAACCTTTTGTCGTACCTGCAGGCATTTCCATTTAACTCCGTTTCACCGAAAAACTGGCCAAATATATTTGTAGGTAAATTCTATGCAGCTCGAACTGAGGGCCACAATGCCTGGTTGGGTTCTTGCTTTAACAGTGACAAGAGCCTGCCTATCCACTTTGCTGACACCCGTAACAACACGGCTGTTCTTACGCTGAAAGTCATGTAAGTGTTGATTTCATGTGCATGAAAGGTCATCCGTAGCAAATCACGAATGGGTCCAGCAGATGTTACCACCTAGTACTGTGCTGTTTATAGTACTCAGGTACTAGACAGTACTGTTGCTAAGTAAATTATAAATATAATTTTAATTATATTTTTTAGAAATTTACTAATACAAGTAAATTATTTGGTAAGTAAATTTTAATTTTAACTATATTAAGAGTCAGTTCGCGAGAGAATCGATCCTGCTATGTGCAAGTCGAAAAATCGGCCATCGTGAAAACTTAGCCCTGGGGTCTCCGGTTTGGGGAAGTTGTACCTAACGATGACTTGTGCTAAACCTGAAGAGCACAGCCCTCTAGGTGCCCTGGTCCGGCAGAGCCAGCCCTCGGAAGCAGGGTGGGCAACCATCAAAATCGGACTGTCAATAGGTCATGTTTGACTGAGTGTCACTTGCGATCCAAAGCAGCTAGAACGTTGTGCTTGGTCCCAAACGAATCGGCATGACATGGGCTTTCGTTTTCCGCATAAGTAGTACTGTTTCGCTGTTTCGTTCTCTAACCACGACATCGAATGTGAAAAAATCCGCAAAAAAATTTCATGGTGAAGTTCACTAAAATTAGATTTTCTCTGAAAATAAAAAAAGTTACCCTCGGGATTTTTTCATATTTTATAGCCCTGTGAATTGCGCTTCTAACGGTGTATAGAAAGTGGCAAAAACGCATGCCTCTGCATATCAAATTTCCACTCAAAGTTCAAAGATAACCAAAAATTCGCTTATTTACCACTATTTAAGCATGTATCCCATGCCTATGTATGTATGTATGTATGTATGTATGTATGTATGTATGTATGTATGTATGTATGTATGTATGTATGTATGTATGTATGTATGTATGTATGTATGTATGTATGTATGTATGTATGTATGTATGTATTTCAAACTTGCTGTCTATCATAAAGTTATACATATATTTTTGAAACCATCAATGTACTGAAGGCACACATTGGCACTCACACTGGTCAGACATTTTACAATGGCTCGATGACGTTAAACCAAGTATTCCAGGTTAAAGCAGATCTCACATCATAGTAATAATACTAGATGTGGCTGTTCTTGCAAATTGTGGTCTGCTAGATTGCTTCAATAAACCTAGAATGATTTAGGGTAATGAACAATGATTGAAAACCAAAGCAGTTTTTGGTAGTGATAACATACCATGCATCCCAGTCTTCATAATCAATCATCAGATTGTTGGGTTATAAATATCTGCAACTTTCTGATTTGTCCAATGTCAAAGAGCAATAATCTAAACGAAGTAC
>JASANB010004182.1:0-21682 GCA_030248155.1 Sabatieria punctata
GTTGTTGTTGTTGTTGTAACTTTTTGTCCTTTCGGACTAGGAGTAGCCAACTGCTATAGAGCAGGAAGAGACACGAGGTCCGGCAGCCTCCTTAACAACAACCCTCCCCTTTGCTGTTGGTGTGTGCAAGACAGCTAAGGTTTGGTCCCCATTTATCTACTTGCCATTGCTGACTTTCGACGACCTGGGTTGGGCTTTGTGTCGACTACTTCCCATCGCCTCGACAGGTTTCGAACCCGCAAACACACCGCTTCCACAAATTGGCCTGGATTGGGCCCTCTGCGATCATCGCCCCCACCTGCAAGAGCCAGGCCGGCTCTGCCCGTTTAGGATTTTCGGCACGCCTGGCCGGGATCAATTTTTGAGAGGCGGGCCGGGGGGCCGGGCCGGCCGTGTGGGGCATGCACAGCAGAAATTTTAGAGCGAAATTAAAATTAAGCACAAAATAGAAGTACACACTCGTTTTTCTGTTTTAAAATGCTACTTTTGAAAGCTTAACTTTTTAGCTTTCAATTTGAGAATTCAGACCAAATTTTCAGTCTTTAGTTAGACAAAGCAAAAACCAATGGGCCGGGCTGGATTTTGATCCCCGGGCGGATATCCCTCTGCTGAAAGGCCTGCTGGGCCTGGCCGAGCCCAAAAAAACGTGCCCATGGATGCCACCTTATTCCATGGTGGGGGGCATATGGACCTAGAATCGATCCATAGAACAGAAAACAACTGGCGTTAGTAAGCCATAAGCGCAACACAAGATCCACACGACTCAGACGCATTCAGCAGTGCCGTGGCGATTGCCTTTGCGCGGGTGTAGTTATTGGCTAGTTGGGCTTTGGAGCTAAAAAGTTGATATCCTGTTCTTTACATCTTGGATACTGACTCCAATAACTACACCTTTATTCATATATCCACTATTGTGATAGGGGATACTTTGCAGCGATATTTATTTATGCGATTTTAATGAAAAATACCCGATTTATACCCGATACCCGGGTATTTTTAAAATACCTACCCATACCCACACCCAATTCAGAATCAAATACCCATAGCAACAGTAGTATCGACTAACGAATACGAAAATTAAAATGGGCAAGCATTGATTTAACGAATACGAAATTCAAACGGATCTAATTGGTCAAACCTGCTCAGTCATCATAAAGCACCACCCCAGTAGGCGTTTAGCACCTTAGTCTGTGTATGGCACCTCTTTGCAGCAATAAACTTGTCGTAAGGCACCTGAATCATTGAGATCGATGGAACCACACGGTTAGGGATGGGCATGAAAATTGATTCAGGTGCCTTACGATGACTTTATTTCTGCGAAGAGGTGCCATACTCCGGACTAGGTGCTAAATGCCTACTGGGGTGGTGCTTCATGACAACTGAGCAGGTGCCAAACGCCGACTACACCAGGTGCCTTATGCCATCTGAGTGGGTGCTAAACGCCAACTTTGCGATATGCCGACTTGTAACTTACATTGTATACAACCTAACAGCTCCCTCTGTGTGTCGTCGTCGTCGGGTGTGTGTGTATCGGTATTCGTGCATAGTACATACAGTACGTAAGTCCAGGCTATGCGGCACATATAACTTCAGATGCGTACTCGTAAACCTCTTTCCTCAGAGAATTTCAATTAATTCGTTCGAACAAAGAGTTTTCTACTCTAATTTGAACATCAGGAGTGCAATAGAAACCCAATTTTAGCAAAAGAAACCTGAATAACTATCAGAGAAACATGTCATTTAAGAAGATAAATGAATAGAAGATAAGTCGCGAAGATAATTGGTAGTCTTAGTTTACACTAGTTTTAGTTATTAAATTCAGTTCCAAAAATATGTAGTTTGTAGTACTACGAATTAGGTCTATCTCAATCCGTGATCTACAAACTTTTTATATATTTGCAAAGAGAAATTTACGACCCCCACTGAAAAACTTTATAAATAAAATTTACCTTTTGAAAACCCACGTGGCCTGACAACATAAAAGTTGTTTCTGAGGTCAGTCTGTGGCGCTTAAAAACTGAAATCTCGTTTCTAACAATTGACTCAAAGACTTTACTGGGGGGTGTCCAAAATGCGCCGATAAAGCCTATGCAATTCTTAACACCAGTATGAAAGCGTTTTATGGATGGGAATGATTTTTGAACTTTACCAAGCAGATGGAAAATTTCCAGAAGCACAGATAAACTGAAAATTCGCTCTAATGTACTGTTATTTTACTATAGTATAGTAAAATAAAAATTAGTAATACTGGTGGTATTTTACTAGCAGTAAATAGTAAAATTATGAGCCAATAGTAAAGTAAAAATAAAATAAGAATACCAAACGGGGTGAATAGTAAAATTTGAAATTTTACTACTATTTTACTAGTTTTTGGTGAATTTCAGTCAAAATCTTGATCAATTTTGACCTAACAAATGTGTGGGTGCACCTTGTAACTCAAATTTTTGACATTTTGTCTCTAAAGTTCTGGGAAAGCTCGTATCGTGATCAAATTCAGCAACAATTTGGCACCAACATCAGTTATTCATAAGATCTTGGTATCAGTGACGCAAAATTGCACCTTATGACTGGTAAAATCATAGTGAAATAGTAGTAAAATGAGTAAAATTATTAGTAAAACAAAAATTTGTAAAATAGGAGCTGCTTGGAAGTAAAACAAAAATAAAAATTAAATCGAAGTGCTGAATTTGTAGTAGATTTAGTAAATAGTAAAATAAAAATCCACTATAAAAATAGTAAAGTAACAGTACTCTAATGGTAAGGAGAGAAGGCTCTCTGGCTGGAGAAAACCCTCTAGTATTGTAACCATACATGTAACACGTCATCCGCCGATGGGGGGAGGGGGGTTGGGGGGGTCTGGCGCCGGCCGGGGGGGGTCTGAGCCAAAATTTTGGGGCACTAAAAAACGTTCAAAAATCGAGAAAAATCGCAATTTTTTGGCTAAAAATTGCCAAAAATCGCTAATTTGGGCTGAAATACAGCTAAAAAGTGCTGTTTTGCAGGCGATTTTGGCAATTTTTGTGTGTGAAAGTGTAAAAAGTTGCAAAAATTTGCTCAAAAATTTACTTGCCAGAAAAATCTGAGGGGGGGTCGGTGAAATCGTCTGGGGGGGGGGTCTGGCCTAAGTCGGGTGGGGGGGGGCAGACCCCCCCCAGACTACCGTTGTCAAGTAAATTAAAATTAAAATCAAATTAAATTCGAAAATAATTTACTTACGAAGAGTAAATTAAATGGGAAGTAAATTAAAATAAAATTAAATCTCTGAGAAAAAAGACGAAGCAAGTAAAAAGTAAATTAAGAGTCGGTCTCTGAACCGATCGAGTCTCAGTATTCAGACCCCAAAATTGAAACTTTAGGCTAGAGAGCTGTAAGTTGGTACACTAATACATACTTATGAGTTGTCTTTCAGCCCCAAAGGATTAGTGGATTTGACGCTCCAATCCCGAGATACAGCTTTCTGAAAATCGGCCTGCTTAACTATGGGACCAAAATTTCAAACTCGAATTTCTAACGTACCAGCTGGAGTTTGAAGATAAAAATTTGGGTTTTTGCGTAACTTTTGCAGTACTTTAAGAATCTGCAGTCCAATTTTGTTTTGGACGAAAAAAATTTTTTTTCGCCCTCTTTGGTGGGCCATAACTCGGCTGCAACCCCCCCTAGAGGCGCTTTTTTATTTCATAACTTTGTAGTGCTTTTTATAAGCTTCATTTTGGTATAGAATATGGTACGATTGCTGGTGGCCAATCCAGTGAAAATTGGCCTCAAATGTCACGAACTCGAAAAATTCGCATGTTTCACTATAGACATAATTTTCTAAATCGAATTTCTGACTTAATGAATGGAGTTGAGCTGTGAAAATTTGGGTTTCCAGAGTACTTTCAGTGTGCTTTCGGAATATTTAGTGGATTTAGAATTTCGAGGAAAAAAAATTTTTTCGACCTTTTTGGCGGACCATAACTCGGCTGGAACCCCCCTAGAGGCGCTTTTTTACTTGATAATTTTGTAGCGCTTTTTATAAGCTCCATTTTGGTATAGAATATGGTACGATTGCTGGTGGTCAATCCAGTGAAAATTGGCCTCAAATGTTGAGAACTCATATAAATCTGGTCTTCCAAATGAGGGAATTTTTCGAGTTTGTAACCTATGAGGCCAATTTTAACTGGATTGGCCACGAGCAATCGTACCATATTCTATACCAAAATGAAGCTTATAAAAAGCGCTACAAAGTTATGAAATAAAAAAGCGCCTCTAGGGGGGATTCCAGCCGAGTTATGGCCCGCCAAAGAGGTCGAAAAAAATTTTTTTCCTCAAAATTCTAAATCCACTAAATATTCCGAAAGCACACTGAAAGTACTCTGGAAACCCAAATTTTCACAGCTCAACTCCGTTCATTAAGTCAGAAATTCGATTTGAAAAATTATGTGTATAGTGAAACATGCGAATTTTTCGAGTTCGTGACATTTGAGGCCAATTTTCACTGGATTGGCCACCAGCAATCGTACCATATTCTATACCAAAATGAAGCTTATAAAAAGCACTACAAAGTTATGAAATAAAAAAGCGCCTCTAGGGGGGGTTGCAGCCGAGTTATGGCCCACCAAAGAGGTCGAAAAAAATTTTTTTCTTCCAAAACAAAATTGGACTGCAGATTCTTAAAGTACTCCAAAAGTTACGCAAAAACCCAAATTTTTATCTTCAAACTCTAGCTGGTAGGTTAGAAATTCGAGTTTGAAATTTTGGTCCCATAGTTAAGCAGGCCGATTTTCAGAAGGCTGTATCTCGGGATTGGAGCGTCAAATCCACTAATGCTTTGGGGCCGAAAGACAACTCATAAGTATGCATTAGTGTACCAACTTACAGCTCTCTAGCCCAAAGTTTCAATTTTCGGGTCTGAATAGGGCAAAGGGCCAAGACTCGATCAGTTCAGAGACTGACTCTTAAATTAGATTGAAAAGGCCGAAAATTTTACTTTCAATTTACTTGTAATTTACTTCTAATTTGCTTCACTGACCATTCGATCTGTGGTTGTTGTCGGCTCTCGCAAGCTAACTTGCTGTTATTCTGTGTTCTTTCTGTCTGTCTGTTTGACTGCACCACATATGCTCTCCCTGTTGGAAACTCATCTGCTGTGCTGCAGATACCATACAAATACAACTCATAGTTTGGTTCTCAAATTTTGTGATATTCCTAATCTATCCTTGACCTGTCCAACCAAACAAAATAGTAAATTTGAAATCATATTCTCGGCGAGTAGCATTAGGAACTGAACTAGCGAGACATTTCACCAAAAGTCTGTAAAATATGAGAATAGACATTTTCGCCCCTTAATTTAGTTATAAACAAACCAACGGATTTCCCTCTGCATACATACAATGTAGTGATTGGTCAGGAGGACTGATACCTATACACCTTACCATATGTATGTACGTGTTGGTTGCAGAAATGAAGAATGGTGATTTTCTGGTTTCTCAACTGTCAAAACTTGTTTCTCAAAAATCTCGCTTCAAATCCTGCACTAGCATACATGTAACAGGGGGGTCTGCCCCCCACCCGACTTAGGCCAGACCCCCCCGGATGGGGACCCCCCCCCCCCCCGAGACGATTTCACCGACCCCCCCCTCCGATTTTTCTGGCAAGTAAATTTTCGAGCAAATTTTTGCAATTTTATACAATTTCACACACAAAAATTGCCAAAATCGCCTGCAAAACAGCACTTTTTAGCTGTATTTCAGCCCAAATTAGCGATTTTTGGCAATTTTTAGCCAAAAAATTGCGATTTTTTTCTTTTTTTGTGAGTTTTTTTGTGCCCAACCCCCTCCTCCAAAATTTTGGCTCAGACCCCCCGGCCGGCGCCAGACCCCCCCCCCCCAACCCCCCATCGGCGGATGACCTGTTACATGTATGTGCACTAGTGTATGTACAGTACAGTCCAAGAAACTACAGTTTCGAGTAACCACCGATGCGTGAAAGCACGTTTGTTTCATAAAAATGAAACCTGTCATTGAATATGAGCATTAGGTATCTATTAGCTTTTCGTCTGCTGTTCCTGTACTGTTTCTGGTTTAGCAAATTAAATGGTATCTGCTGTTCCTAGAAAAAAGTAATTAAAAGGCATTGAACGAACAACTGCGGTTTGCCGAGAACACGACGACTGCACTATTTGAAGAGGTTGGAGTTAGATTTCATAGTGTTTGCAGTTTAGCGGAAATCGGTACTCAGATATTCAATCATTTTAGGGTCTTTTCAATAACTTTTTGTATGGAAAAGTAAATTAGAATTTAATTAAAAGTTGAAAGTAAATTAAAATCAAATTAAATTGTTGGTAAACTGGGGCAAGTAAATTAAAAAGTAAGTAAATTATTTTGTGGAGGTGCAAGTAAATTAAAAAGCAAGTAAATTCCTCAACTAATTTACTTGACAACGGTACCCCAGACCCCCTGTTACATGTATGATTTTAACTGTATGTTTGCCAATGCTTATAAAATCAGGTCGGCGTATCGCACCAGAAGAGTAGGCGTAAGGCACCACTCAGTCGGCGTAAGGCAGTACTAACACCATCTCAATCGGACGGGTGGGTGAAACAGCTGCATATAACGACAGCCGGTGTTTAAAAGCGGGCGTGGAGTCCGCCAGAGCGCGGTCCGATGAGGCCGACGGACGGTACTACACTTGCGCGTATATATCCACATATTATCCGCCACCGTGGCGGATAATTCAAATGATCGTACGTGGCCCTTTCCCCCGTGGCCAGTCACCCCCGCACCGCGCACACGACTGTGACTTAATTCATCACATAATAATAGTTTATTTTGCGTTCTTTTTGTTTCTTTGCTGACTTCGTCCTGTTTATATTTCAGATAAAGCAATTATATTCGTTCTTAGTCAAGTCACCTTACTATGGTTATTTATTGCATGCATACAAACAGCGTAATGCTACATATGTGCTCTCTCCACCTCAGCTCTCCTGCCCGTTATGTTATGTAACTATTTTGTTTCTTGCCCTGCTTTAGACTTAGTACCTAGCGGGATACACCCAACGTTAGGCTTCATATCAATTGCTTTGTGCTTACACTCACTTCGACAGTTTTCGAACCTACAAATGACTGCGCTTGGTACCAGGCAAGCTGAGTGTGACGCACAAGACAAAGTAAATTTGCCATGGTAACGACATAATGTTCCTTAACCGATGAAACGACTGGTGTGTTACTGTATTCTTCGAAACATATTTTATAGCCCAGCACACAACCAAGAATATTTCGGATAATCGATACAACAAAGAAGAACATTGCACAGTTCAAATAATCACGATAGAGCACAGCACAGCTAAACTCAGAGTAAGCGAAAACCTATTGATGACTTAGTGTTGCACAGGATGGACAGGCAGGCAGGCATATGGTACCGGCGCCATATATGGTATCCCTTCCCTACCTTCGCATTTGTACCGGTACCGGTACCACATATGGTACCACTCTGTTCAGATTTCGTACCATATATGGTACCACTACCACTATCAAGGGATATTGCGTCGTCGATCAATTATGACACGCAGAGTACTTGCATTAACAGGAAAAATGGAATATCCCTTTGTGAGCAGGCAGTCGCCAAATGTAACCAAAATTTCCGTTTGACTATGACTATGACTACCACTCGTTTGAGTACAATACCAGGGTAGTCAAATTTGACTATATTGTAGTCAAACCATTTGACTACCAAGACCACCGGTTTGACTACTTTGACTACTTTTTGAGACAGAGCTAAATTGACGTTTTCAGCGATTTATATGCTTCAGTCGCCAAGTGTCAGTCAAAAATTATTCTTTGATTGAGTCCACAATTTGTATACGTTGATGTAAACGGTATACAGTTAACTGCTAAAATTAACCCCGGAATTGTTTAATTTTCAAAAATTTCAATGTAAAAAACGTCTTTCGGAAAAACACCGCAAAAAATAGACAATTACCCACTTCAGTTTAGTGTAAAATCAAAGTAGTTTTTTAATGTCATAATTTTCACGCTGACGAAACTGTGGAATTTGCCTTTGATCACGCAGAGATTTGCTGACTGACACCTGTTATCAGTTCACAATAGTGATGTAAAAAATTAATTTAATTGTAATTGAAATTCGCATAATTGGTCCGTTTTTAATTTCAATTCAATTAATTTAATTTAATTGAAATTCAAAAGTTGGGCCATAATTTAATTGTAATTTAATTGAAATTCGCCTGGAATTTCAATTATATTTTCAATTATTTTCTGTGGTGAATGTAAGGAAATGCGTAAGTATTAATGAGGACGGCGCTAATGACTTCAAACAAAAACCTACAGTATTTAAGTTTGTCACCTCTTTATACTGGCCTCACTTTGTTTGGTAATATTTTATGCTCTGCTTTTTATTTCGTAGTTCATAAAACAGTCAGGCACTTAACGCCGTTTATGGTACCGACACCATATAAGGTGCCGGTACCATATATGGTACCAGTACCTAGGATAGTGTACATATGGTACCACCGTACCGTGTACATATGGTACCACCACAGGCCTCCAAATGTGGGGGTACATATGGTGCCGGTACCATATCTAGTACCACCACAGTCGCCGAACGTGGGGGCACCATATATGGTACCGGTACCTAGCATAGTGGTACCATATATGGTACCGTACCGTGTACGTATGGTACCACCACGGGCCCCCAAACTTGGGGGCACCATATATGGTACCGCACCGGTACCATATACAGTAGTGATGTAAAAAATTAATTTAATTGTAATTGAAATTCGCATAATTGCCCCGTTTTTAATTTCAATTCAATTAATTTAATTTAATTGAAATTCAAAAGTTGTGCCATAATTTAATTGTAATTGAATTGAAATTCGCCTGAAATTTCAATTATATTTTCAATTATTTCCTGTGGTGAATGTAAGGAAATGCGTAAGTATAGAGGCGCTAAAGACTTCAAATAAAAAGGTATTTAGTGTTTGTCACCTCTTTATACTGACCTCACTATGTTCTGTAATATTTTATGCTCTGCTTTTTATTTCGTAGTTCATGAAAGTCAAAACAGTGATTTTTGGATGTATGGTGGGTTTACACACCTTTTGGCAAAGATACCTAGGGGGAGTGATGCTGCTCAAAAATGCTGAGAACCTTTCCTTTAGATTATGTATGTACTGATAATAATGAACGAACTGTAAATTTCCCCCAGAATGCCATTTTATGCGTTTTTAAAAGACAACTTTTTAAAATTTTCTCCCCTTGTTGGGCAGCAGGCCAACCAGGTGTCTCTAAGCTTTTACATGGACATTTTTTAAGTCCTGGGTCACTGTCACTGTCTTTTAAACAGCAAAAATACAACAATTTTCAAAAAATTGAAAAAAATTGCATAATTGAAATTTCTGAGGTTCCATAATTTAATTGAAAATATAATTGTAATTGAAAATAATGGAAAACTATTTCAATTAATTTAATTTAATTTAATTGAAATTAAAAACTGAGCCCATAATTTAATTGTAATTGAATTGAAATTCAAATTCCATAATTTTACATCACTAATATACAGTATGGTACCACCGGCACCTTATAATGGTGTCGGTACCATAAACGGCGTTAAGTGCCTGACTGTAAAAGTCACAACAGTGATTTGTTGGTGTATGGTGGGTTTTGGCGAAGGTACCTAGGAAGTGATGTTGCTCAAAAATGCTGAAAACCTTTACATTAAGTACTGAAAATAATGAAATATCTGTAAATTTACCCCAGAATGTCATTTTATGCGTTTTTAAAGGTTAAAATTTTCTTGCCTGTTTGGATAACAGGCTAACCATGTGTCTGTAAGCTTTTACTGGACATTTTTCGAAGTCCTGGGTCACTGTTAGTGTCTTTTAACAGAAAAACAATTTTCAAAAAACTGAAAAAATAATTGAAAAAAAATTGCATAATTGAAATTTTCCGAGGTTCCATAATTTAATTGAAAATATAATTGTAATTGAAAATAATGGAAAACTATTTCAATTAATTTAATTTAATTTAATTGAAATTAAAAATGGAGCCCATAATTTAATTGTAATTGAATTGAAATTCAAATTCCATAATTTTACATCACTAGTTCACAATTTTAGAGAAAAAGGTTGTTTGTTTCCTAAAGAGCAAAAATGAAACAAATGTATATAATATTTAAAAGTTTGCCATCCGATTTTCTCTAGCTGCATTTGAACCCAAGTTATGGACCCTCGAAAATCGGGATTTTGGCCTTCTCCAGTGGCACCACCCTAAATTTGAACGGCTGCGGTTCACTAGTCTGTGGACGAAATGTTATCAGTTATGGCTCGTTAGAAAGACCATTTCAAGTAGTTTCAAGCGCTTCTGTCAGATTTTCAAAAAATTGTTCTGATCTTGTGCAATTCGCCATAAACGTTAACAGGCCATATCTTAAAATTAAACATGGTATCTCAAAAAGTGACTATCATATTCGGAATCTCCGTTCTTTTGTGCGTCTAACGGTACCAGCCATATTTATATGGAGTTGCAATCTGACAATCAAACGATCAGTTGAAAGTAGGGTGGTCGGACACTTTCAAAAATCCGTTCTTTTTGCGCTTTTCGGTCACCAACAAACTTTGAACGGCTGCCGTTCACTAGTCTCTTGACCAAATGTTATCAGCTATGGCTTGTTAGAAAGGCCATTTCAAGTAGTTTCTAGGGATTCTATCAGATTTTCAAAAAAAGTGGGCTGATCTTGTGCAATTCACCGTAAAATTTAACAGGCCATATCTCAAACTTGAACATAGTATCTCAAAAAGTGACTATCATATTCGGAATCTCCGTTCTTTTGTGCATCTAACGGTATCAACCATATTTATATGGATTTGCAATCTGACAGTCAAACGATCAGTTGAAGGTAGGGTGGTCATACACTTTCAAAAATCCGGTTTTTTTGCGCTTTTCGGTCACCCGCCAAAATTTGAGCGGCTGCCGTTCACTAGTCTCTTGATCAAATGTTATCAGTTATGGCTTGTTAGAAAGGCCATTTCAAGTAGTTTCTAGGAATTCTATCAGATTTTTAAAAGATTGGATTGATCTGGTACAATCGGCCCTAAACATTAACAGGCCATATCTCAAACTTGAACATAGTATCTCAAATAGTGACTGTCATATTCGGAATCTCCGTTCTTTTGTGCGTCTAACGGTACCAACCATATTTATATGGAGTTGCAATCTGACAGTCAAACGATCAGTTGAAGGTAGGGTGGTCGGACACTTTCAAAAATCGAGTTTTTTGCGCTTTTCGGTCACCCACCAAACTTTGTCTAGCTGTCATTCACTATTCTGTCGGCCAATTATTACCAGTTATGGCTCATTCGAAAACTAATGTGACGTATTCCATGACGGTTTTCTACTGGTCAAAAATTTTGAGGCATTATGTGCAATTTGTCCTGGACTTTGGTGAGTCGTTTCTCAAGAGCGAATTATTTGCTAAAGTAGCTGAAAGCAGATTCGGAGTCTTTGTTCGTTTCTGCGTCTAGCGGTGTCAACCACATTTATATGGACTTGCACTTCGATAGTCAAACGATCAGTTGAAAGTAGGGTGGTAAAACACTTTCAAAAACAAGGTTTTTGTAGCTTTTCGGTCAGCCCCCAAAGTTTGTCTAGCTGTCATTCGCCATTCCATCGGAAATATTTTTGATGAATGTGACCATTAGACGCAGAAACGAACGGAGACTCCGAATCTGCTTCCTGCTGCTTTAGCAAATAATTCGCTTTTGAGATACGACTCACCAAAGTCCAGGACAAATTGCACATAATGCCTCAACAATTTTTGACCAGTAATAAGACCGTCATGGAATATGTCACATTAGTTTTCAAATGAGCCATAACTGGTAATAATTGGCCAACAGAATAGTGAATGACAGGTAGGCAAAGTTTGGTGGGTGACCGAAAAGCGCAAAAAACTCGATTTTTGAAAGTGTCCAACCACCTTACCTTCAACTGATCGTTTGACTGCCAGATTGCAATTCTATATTAAAATGGTTGGAACCGTTAGATGCACAAAAGAACGGAGATTCCGAATATGATAGTCACTTTTTAAGATACCATGGACAAGTTTGAGATATGGCCTGTTAAAGTTTAGGGCTGATTGCACCAGATCAAGCCAATCTTTTGAAAAACGGGTAAAAGCACTTGACACTACTTGAAATGGCCTTTCTAACGAGCCATAACTGATAACATTAGGTCAACAGACAAGTGAACGGCAGCCGTTCAAAGTTTGGTGGGTGACCGAAAAGCGCAAAAAAACCGGATTTTTGAGTGTCCGACCACCCTACTTTCAACTGATCGTTTGACTGTCAGATTGCAACTCTATATAAATATGGTTGGTACCGTTAGACGCACAAAAGAACGGAGATTCCGAATATGATAGTCACTTTTTGAGATACCATGTTCAATTTTAAGATATGGCCTGTTAAAGTTTATGACGAATTGCACAAGATCAGACCAATTTTTTGAAAATCTGACAGGAGCGCTTGAAACTACTTGAAATGGTCTTTCTAACGAGCCATAAGTGATAACATTTCGTCCACAGACTAGTGAACCGCAGCCGTTCAAAGTTAGGGTGGTGCCACTGGAGAGTGCCAAAATCCCGATTTTCGAGGGTCCATAACTTGGGTTCAAATGCAGCTAGAGAAAATCGGATGGCAAACTTTTTCATTTCTTTTCATGGTCTTCAATCGCTGAAGGTTTCACATCTGTGCGGTGATTTTGAAAAATCAGCTGTACAGACCAATGTTTGATTTTTTCGTGGACCGACTCTTAAACAAGTTTCATGGTGGTAATAAGTTGGGCCATGAAATAAGTTGTGAAACTTTGCAGGGAACAAGTTGCCGCGCCTGGGCATTATTATATAACTTGTTACTAGTGAAATAACCCTTATTTAAATAGCGCCAGTAACAAGTTGCTGACATATGCACTACAAACGGAGGAACTTGTATCTAGTGAAATAAAAAATTTGCCCCAACTTATAACACATGAAATAGGCGTTATATACGGGTGAAATAGAAAAAAATAACATATTTCTCATTTTGACATAAGTTTCAAAAAAGTTGCAGCCTCACAAAGGGATATTTGACTGTTGATACAAAATCAATTGCATTTATTTATCGATCGCGATAGGTATCGCACTAACTGCTGATGCTGAAAAATTACCCAATGATGAAACACTAATGTTAGCTCCCTATTTTTTATTAAAATACCGCACTTCTTCCCGGAGCCAACTTCGCACTCTTGCCCTTGCTTGCTTGCAGCGCAGCGCAGCGCAGCGAAATAATAGATTGTGCTGCGGATTTGATTGTGGCGGATATTCCGGAAACGTTGAATTTTGAATAATCCGCCACGGTGGCGGATAATATGTGGATATATACGCGCAAGTCGGTACTACGGTGGTGTTGACGGTACATTTTGAAACTTTATCGTCCACTAATCAAAACCCGACACTACTGTAGAGCAGCTACTGACTGGACCTTTTAGGGCTTTGGGTAGAACTGTAGAACCTTTTAGGTTTCGCCTGCTACGACGGTTCCAACGTTTAGTGGGAGAATGTCGCTGGTGGATGTATCTTCTAGAGGAAAGGTGGACGTTATTCTCGATCATACACTACCCATCCCCTGGTGTGAACACGGTAAGTTAGTAGAGAAATTAATAAATAAATACTAAAATAAAAAAGTTGTTTGTTGGTCTGGGTGATGTTACGCAGAGTATTATTATCATTTGGCCAGCCCTGTGCGGCCCGCAACAGGTTGGCTAAATAATAATAGCCGCCCGCAATAGCGTGCCCAGGGGTGTAGTGTGGGTATGATGAAAAAGATTTATACTCAAACTCAGCCTTTGCATTCCTTTTGTCAGAAAATCAGAGGGGGCGTCGGAAAAATCGTCTCGGGGAGAGGTCAGTACCCCGATCGGTGGTCTAGCCGGGTCGGGTGGGGGGGGTCAGGCAGACCCCTGTTACTTGTATGTCCCATACATGTAACAGGTCATCCGCCGAAGGGGGAGGGGGTTGGGGGTCTGGCGCCGGCCGGGCGGTCTGCGCAAAAATTTTGGGAGGGGGTTGGGCACTAAAAACGCTCAAAAATCGCAATTTTTTGGCCAAAAATCGCTAATTTTGGCTGAAGTACAGCTAAAAAGTGCTGTTTTGCAGGAGATTTTGGCAATTTTTTGTCTGAAATTGTAAAAAATTGCAAAAATTTGCTCAAAAGTTTACTTGCCAGAAAAATGGGGGGTCTGGCCTAAGTCGGGTGGGGGCAGACCCCCTGTTAAATGTATGGTATGTCCCTCTGTGGTAGAAGTAGGAAGGAGAAATAGGCAAAATATACCTAGAATGCGTGTTAAATGCGTTTTTGAAGGCTGTTTTTTTGGGTTAATTTGGTTTGGAAAGGTTTCAGATATCATCAGTTATATTCGCTTGAGCTGTTTACTAAAGGGATTTGATGGCCTGTCATATTTGAGAGCTGAATATAACAAAAAAATCTACAGTTACTAATGGTCCGTTAACAGCAGAGGCAAGGCCAGCCGACTACCCTGGTTTTGGGTCTCTGTTTCAAGCTTTATTAAGTAAATAAATAGAGCGAACTGGTATTTGGTATTTCGGTTTTGTTCCCCAATACTAATTGGGACCTGTCAAAATCGAAAAAATCCATGTTAGTCCAGAAAATTCGAAAAGGTTGACCGATGATTAGGCTTAGGAAGCTGTTTTTGCGTTAATCAACTAAAAGTTAGCAGAATTTCTTGTAGTGTCCGCTTTTGTAAGTAGTACAGCAGTAATTAATTTCCCTGTTTTTATCTAAAATAAAAATTGTGCCATTTCTAACGATACAGAATGTGCCAGTACCGTACAGACATGGGCAAAGGGGGGGGGGGCTGAGGGAGGTTGGCCCCCTATCATGCTCTGATCTACCCCCATCAGCCGGCCGCTACCCCCCCATCAGGAATTTTTGGGAAGAATTTTGTATAGAACATTATGATAAAAATATGCCTGGAATAGGCGTAATTGAGCTCAGAATAGCTAATTTTAACCTATTTTAATGAAAAATAAGCCAAAAAACCCTGATTTTCGCCAAAAATCGGACTTTTTGGCTTACCACCCCCTCAGCCCCCATCAGGCGCTCCTACCCCCGTCAGGAATTGAAAATTCTACCCCCCATCAGCCGAAATGCTAGCCCATGTCTGGTACCGTACATGTACGTACACGTACCCAGGGCTGTGGGTATATTACATACTTTCCTGCCGAGTTAGGAAAAGAATTCGTGGAAAATAAGAAGCCCGATTGAACTATGCATTATTGAGTCTGAAACTGTTAATTTCTGCTAATTTTAGACTCAGAATGTCTTTTAAACGCTTTTCAAAAGTTATTTTTTCGAAGTTTTCTCGCCTGGTTGTGCCCTACTATGCCTCTTCAAAATCTTAATCCCAGTGCAAAAGAACCTGCCTGTATCACTGAAATGTAGCTGCTCGCTGAAATGCAATTTTTTGGCCCCCTATGCAAGTATTGGGTATTGGGTTCTCTGGTTTTGTTCGCACTCTACTAATAAATAGGCTTGTTGCTTTTTGGAAACTAAACTTGCCTTTCAGGGCCATGTCTGCTGTTCGTGCGCTATTTGGCTAACGGCACTCAGAAATACTTCTTCGCCTGCGCCGTCTATAGGGACAGGAAGGATTGCCGCTTTTACCTAGCGGTCGATTTGGACCGGCCAGAGGCGGTGAAAAAGACTGGAAAGCCTGGAAACCAGCTGAAAGCGCTGGAGAAGAAACATGAGGAGGCGTACGAAAGGTAGAATGGTCTGTAATAAGCGAATCTGTGATCGGTAGTTCAGGTTTTGTAAACTGCACCAGTTGGGCTGTCATTATTGTGTCACTTGTCAGCTTTTGATTTCTGGTTCGGAGGCAAAAAAGCACACCGCACATGAGATCCGATTAAACTGCTCTTCTGAAGAACTCAAACATCCTTCAAAGTTGCTTCCAGCGCAGTCAGACAAAGCCAAAGAGTCGGTGAGTGTAATTGTTTGTTTGAGTGGATGGATGGATTGTCCGGGCGGGGCCGTTCGTAGCCCCTACGTTAGGCCACACTGCGGGACCATCACGCACACCCACATCCTACCCTTCCTTCGCTACTAGCCTAAACACATACTCGGTGTCAGTCTGGGCAGGTCCCAGTGTTAGCTGTCCCCGTTCCTGTCTGTCCCAACACGTGTGTGGTTGTTATTGTAGCTTAGGTGCTTAGGCAGCTCTATTCGGTTCCCATTTACCTACCGGCTTTCGGCGGCCTGGGTTGGGCTTAACGTCAACTGCTTCCAGTCGCTTCGACCGATTTCTGACTTACAAACAACCGCTCTCACAGATGCCAGGGCCGCCGTGACACACGGGATAGCGTAAACTACCCATGGCCAAGACGCGAGCAGTATGCCCTTGAGCAGTTTTTGCTCTGAAAGTACGATTTTAACGGATTTTTTAAGCGATTTTTAGTACTCTACCTCCCCACGGAATTTTGGCCCAGCCAGACCCCAACCTTAGTGCTTAATCAGTACGTAAACACTCCTTGGACATGTAAAACAGTAATGTTTCATAGCAGTTGTACCAGTTCTAACTTTAGCAAAGCACCCTCTAACTGTATCCTGCAGTTTTTAGCTAGAATTTTTGGTTCTATAAACTATTTCGAATTTTTAGTCTCCGCTGAAAAGTTCCGGTTCCGGCCCGAACTGGGTAATTCTGGTACGGTTCCGGTCGAAATTTTGGGTCCGGTCCATCGCTTCCTGTATGTCATGACAAAAAATGTCGCATCGTTTTTTTATTCAGTTAAATTAAAGCCATTCGTTCTCATTCAGTCCTTCATCGGTTTGACTTAAATTCTCGCCATTACAAGCAAACTTTTAATACATTTGCATTCACTTAATACCAAAGCAGTTTTATCGGACGGTTGCCTAGAACATTAATGGATTATATAGGATAGGGAAAGAAAGCATTACTTCTCTCGGACGCAGTCTGGGCGCTTGATTTGATCTGCCAGCTGGCAACTGAGCAAGATACAGCGGACCCTAAAATAGAACCATTATTTGAGCGACTGAGTGCTGAACAATCAGTGATATCAACTACATGTCGGGCTCAACCAGTAACTGTTTAATAACAAATTAAAGAAGTTAGCTGTCTGCTGAAAAAAGTTACCTCATATTTCAAATTTTCGTGTGCCTCTCTGTTGTCTTTCCAAGCATTCAGGTTATTGGGCATCACTTTCCGTTTGATCAAAGCCACTATACCTTCCCTCAAATCCCGGTGTCGCGTTGGATAAATAATGGCGTTACACAATGGGTTGAAATTGGACATAATGAAGGCCACCAAACCCCACCGATCGATGCCCAGGTCAACCATTAAGTATCCCAACTGCATTGGGAGAACACTCAAGAGCAGAGTGCATAAACAGCTTAGACCTGGAAACATGAAACACTAACGCAGATTTATGCTTACAATGCAGTGGCAGTTTATAATTGGCTGCCAGCCACGCAATTTAGACTTTGGTGGACTGGCAAAGTGCCACCTGGCTAATGCCAACCTGGTAGCAATTTCTCAGTTGCTCATACCTATGCTGGTCGTCAGTTTCCGTTGAATGCGCATCTCATGTTTTCTTTCCACGGTGTCTCCCAAGAACAGATCTTGTTTCCATTTGAATTTCAGCAAGACCAAAGCGTAGATAACTATGCTAGCCGTGGCAAATACTGGAGAAGTTTTCTCGAAGTAGCTTTTGTAGCCTGGGTAGCCAGCTTGACCAAGAACAGCGTTGGTATAGCAAACAGCCAGACAGATGGGTTGCTGGGTTTTCCGGTCCAAGAAAATTGCCAAATTACCCACGAGAGCAATGGTGATGCTGTATGTGTAAGTTGCTGCTATGATTCGCCAGGTGTAAGCCACTGGCCAGCCAATGTAGTCAAGTGGACGAAAAATTGCCATCAGTCGATCACTGGATACAATTGCAAGCATTAGGTTTGAGGTGGGGTTGGTCCAGATCCACAAGAGAGCATGGGGCTTGATTTGGCATTCCCAAGGAGTCAATTTGGTGCTGAATTCTTCTGACAGAACTAGATTGATGCGGTAAATTCCTGAAAAACACAGCCGTTGCAAGTCATGCATGTAACAGACCCCCGATCCCCTTTGGCAGATGACCTGTTGCATTACATTCCATCAGCTCTTCAGAGTTTGACCATCGCAGCCTATTTTCAGGATAGCAATCGACTGGAACCAAAATTTCGGCCAGAACCGGACCGGAATTACCCCAGTTCCAGCCGGAACCAGAACCAGAACTTTTCAGTGGAGGCTAAAAATTCGAAATAGCAGCAGGGAAATAATGTCATACATGGTAGCGGTACCAAATATGGTAGCGATACCCGGTTCAACCTAAAGTGGTACCATATCAGTCAGGCACTTAACGCCGTTTATGGTACTGGTACCTAGACTAGTAGCACCATATATGGTACCCCCATGTTCAGGGCCTGTGACGGTGCCATTATATGGTATGGTGCCACTAGCCAAGCAACGGTACCATAAACGGCGTTAAGTGCCAGACTATATATGGTATCCGATACCATATATAGTAGTATCTTTCATTCAAATCGTTAAGTGGTACCATACTTCGATCGAGGTCTCAGGTGCTACAATATATGGTATCCCGTTGATCGAGGTCTCAATTGATACCATGTATGGTACCACTATCATATATTGTATCCCTTCGATCGAGGCCTCAGGTGATACCATATATGGTGCCGGTACCTTCTGAGAAAAGTAGGTATATCAGTAAAAATTGTTGCCTAAAACAAAGATTTTAGGTGATTTACTAATAGTGTGTAGCGTTATTGTATGGAATTTAGCAGGTTTGCACCCAAAAAGAGCGAACAATTAAAAAGTTCCGGTTCTGGCACCCTTCAGCTCTGGAACCGGAATTCCAGTCGATCGCTAATTGAGGCCCAACCCAGGTCATATTTTCATATTTATTTTACCAGCACAGAGATAGCCGATCTGGTTGAGGCCATCAGCAAAAGCTTGAGCAGTTATCATAACATATTCCTTGCGACTCCGCAATGCTTCATATTGAACTACAGTGGCTGCAATAAGCAGATTGGAGCCTCCTATCACTACTCCCTGAACAATGTACAGCATGTACATCCACATATTGTCCCAACCATTGGGAACAGTTGTATCGTTACTGGCCATTCGAACGAAGTTCTAGTATGAACCGTAATTGACAGGCTACATGCACAGTGAGTGACAAGTGACTTGTTTTTCGCCCGCACATATGGCCTGAATTTATGAACTTCATTAGCTTTCTTCATTAGGCACACTGCACTGCGTACCTTATAATCATCTAGCCTCGGGTTCGTTTTGCATCAGTTGCTCCTTGCCTTAGTAATGCAGATCAGTAGCTGAAATGCAGTTCATGAGTCAGTCTCGGGCTCAATCGAACCTTCACCGAAGGCCCCTATTGAGAGTTGAAATTTTGACTGTCATCGATATGCCCCAAACTTGGTTTGGTAGTGGTAGTCAGATAGTTACTCTTGACCTGCAGACCTTAAATCGATTCTAGTCCAGCTCCAGTCCTGAGTTATACAGGCAGGCAGGCACTTAACGCCATAGTACCGACACCATAGTATATGTTGCCGGCACCATATATGGTACTTGCTACTTGGTCACGGCATTTTAGGATTTTGGTCAACAATAAGGAAACACAAGCACAAACACAAACACAAGTCAACAAAGCAAATAGAGTAGCGGGGTACACAAATTGGCATCTAGGATTACTAGATGAACTCAGGAGCCAAAAAACATGCAAAAAATCTGCCTTGGAGGGGCCTTCAGATGATCAAAAGATTTTCAACTGAAAAACTGACCCTGTGCGCGATTAGTAATTCCAGATATCACTATGTATTCTTATGCAGAGTTGATAGCGCTAGAATATCTTGCAATAAAAAACGATTGGGGTTTTGGGAGGTCAATGAGGTAAAAAATTATTTTTCGAATTTTGGGCTGAATTTTCTTAAAACTAAAAAGTGGAAAAGCACCAACCAGAGCCCCCAAATATGAGCTTAGAAATCCAAATTGATCCCAAGAAAATCGATGGCAACGTTTTGTCCCAAAAAGTTAAGGAATGTCAAGTTTTTTGGAGCAACTCTGTTCAGATTTCGTACCATATAATAATTACCGGTGCCTAGGGTAGTGGTGGGGGTGATATATGGTTTAGTTTATTATTAGTTTAGTTTAGTTTAATTGGCAGCATCTTCTACTGCAGCAGCATCATACAAATCTTCTTCAATTGCACTGAGCTTTTCCTTCCTCAACTGCTTTCTCTTTATTGCTCCCAGCCGGGCTAACATCTTTTCTTTCAGTGAGCCATTCAGACCTTTCAAACTGACCACAAGCTGGCATTTTTTGGGCAAGCTCAGGGATATTGATTCGAGCGTGTGTCAGCACCCTGAACGTGCTTATTGAGAAACTCTATCACATTCACTGACTTCACAATGTGTCTCCACCCAGCCACACTCAGCATCAGCATGCACACAACACAAAACACAGAGTTTATGTTGTGAGGCACGTGAGCGAGGGCATCCACCCCACCAACACAAGCCCACAGACGCCACCCTCGCGTGGCTAGAGTAGCACCAATCATGATATGGGTTGGCGGCCTGCCTAATGACCAAGCGCGCAGTTCAAACCAGTGAACTTAAGGATCAAGTAGTGATCGTAGCCGTTTATGTCTCCCACAGTTTTCACAAACGTAATTGCTACGTTATGCACCGCCACTACAAGCTAAATCAAAAACATCAATCAGCACCTGTTTCATTTGAAAACTTTAAAATCGTCCCTACTTACAGTTATAAAAGTATTTGTAATTCTTAAGCGGGTTTAGTTAGCGAGCTGAAATTCCGCCTATAGATGGGCACGGTGGTCTGTTTCAAAATTTATGACCAAAATATAAAACCTTTTCTCCTAGTCAAAAGTTACACAGCCAATTCATGCAAAAATGCTGGAAAAACTTGAGTATTTTTCTGTTTTTGCGAGTTTTCTACCCTTCATAGTGTCTGTCCTAAGCTGGAAATAATTTAAACGAAAGCTCTTAGCAGGCGAATCGAATGATGTATAAAACATTAAATTTCAAAATGTAGCTCGTTGTATGCGCCCGTTTGAAAATCGTGCTCTGTTTCAAATTTTCAAATGCACCGCTTTATGCTAATTTGCGGTCGATTTAAAATCTGGATGACTTGTAAAGAAAGGATATTTTCAGAGCTCTCTGTTGAAGTATAATTGAGGTTTTTGTCTCTTGAAATGGTGGAGAACTGTGATCAAATCCTGTTTTTGTCATTTTTGAAATTCGGTTTTTTAGAAAAGTAGGGTTCAGGAAATCGCGAATTGCACCCTTCCCAGTGGTCGAAGCGACCTGGGAGTGCCACCATTCAATTCGATACAAATTTTTACATTAGAAAAAGTGGCTTTAATCAAATTCAAAATTTCATCTGTCCAAGGTTCTGCACCCTACCCTAGGTACCGGTACCATAATATATGGTACGAAATCTGAACAGAGTTGCTCCAAAAGTTATCTTTCCTTGACTATAGGACAAAACGTTGCCATCGATTTTCTTGGGATTCAATTTGGATTTCTAAGCTCATAT
>JASANB010004183.1:0-39056 GCA_030248155.1 Sabatieria punctata
TTTTGGAGACTCTAGGAGAGGTTTGTTGAATCGCAGAAATGCGTATAGTTTTTCGGTTGGTAGTGTAGTGAGTCGGTTGGGAAATAAAGCTCTGCCTCTGATAAAGAAATACAGAGTACAGACAGAAATGTTTGGGTTTATTTAGTTTTCTTTAGATAATAAAAGTAGACATTGATTTTGGAGACTCTAGGGGAGGTTTGTTGAATCGCAGAAATGCGTATAGTTTTTCGGTTGGTAGTGTAGTGAGTCGGTTGGGAAATAAAGCTCTGCCTCTGATAAAGAAATACAGAGCACAGAGAGAAATGCTTGGGTTTATTTAGTTTTCTTTAGATAATAAAAGTAGACATTGATTTTGGAGACTCTAGGAGAGGTTTGTTGAATCGCAGAAATGCGTATAGTTTTTCGGTTGGTAGTGTAGTGAGTCGGTTGGGAAATAAAGCTCTGCCTCTGATAAAGAAATACAGAGTACAGACAGAAATGTTTGGGTTTATTTAGTTTTCTTTAGATAATAAAAGTAGACATTGATTTTGGAGACTCTAGGAGAGGTTTGTTGAATCGCAGAAATGCGTATAGTTTTTCGGTTGGTAGTGTAGTGAGTCGGTTGGGAAATAAAGCTCTGCCTCTGATAAAGAAATACAGAGCACAGAGAGAAATGCTTGGGTTTATTTAGTTTTCTTTAGATAATAAAAGTAGACATTGATTTTGGAGACTCTAGGAGAGGTTTGTTGAATCGCAGAAATGCGTATAGTTTTTCGGTTGGTAGTGTAGTGAGTCGGTTGGGAAATAAAGCTCTACCTCTGATAAAGAAATACAGAGTACAGACAGAAATGTTTGGGTTTATTTAGTTTTCTTTAGATAATAAAAGTAGACATTGATTTTGGAGACTCTAGGAGAGGTTTGTTGAATCGCAGAAATGCGTATAGTTTTTCGGTTGGTAGTGTAGTGAGTCGGTTGGGAAATAAAGCTCTGCCTCTGATAAAGAAATACAGAGTACAGACAGAAATGTTTGGGTTTATTTAGTTTTCTTTAGATAATAAAAGTAGACAGTGATTTTGGAGACTCTAGGAGAGGTTTGTTGAATCCTAGAGATGCGTATAATTTTTCGGTTGGTATTGTAGCAGGGCTGTTGGGTCGGTTTTTTTCCTCGGTTTTTTTCGTTTTTTTCCGGAAAAAAACCGGTTTTTTTCCTAGGGGCTCGGAAAAAAACTAAAATGCGGAAAAAACTCAAGTAAGTTTTTAAAGGAAATAGGCACAATAACTGGTTAAATTCGCTTCCAATGCTTTGAATTTACGTTAATAGAAGCCTTATAAGCATTTCCATGGCATAACTTAGCGGTTTTTCGCAAAAAATTTTGGTACCATTTTCAGGCAACTTTAATTTTTGTATTTTTGGTGTTGTAAAATCAAATTTCTACTCTAAAACATGAAATTAGTGCATTTTGTAATAAGACTCACGCTATTTCGTTGAATTCTGCAATAAAAAGCGATTGTTAAAAATTTTTTTCTGTCATCTCGGAAAATAACTTTTGGAAAAAAAACCGGAAAAAAACAGGAAAAAAACCGGAAAAAAACCGGCTTGAGTTTTTTCCGGAAAACAAACGGCCCTGTATTGTAGTGAGTCAAACAGACGGTTAGTTTGGTAGTGTAGTGAGTCCGTTGGGAAATACAGCTCAGCCCTCTAATAAAGAAATACAGAGAACAGACAGAAATGCTTGGGTTCATTTAGTTTTCTTTAGATAATAAAAGTAGACATTGATTTTGTAGTCTCTAGGAGAGGTTTGTTGACACGTAGAAATGCGTACAAGTTTTCGAAGCGAGATCGAGAAAGGAAGAAGCAATATGTACTGTATACAGTGCAGCCAAAATAGTCTCTGAAACAACAAGCTATCAGGGAGATGGGCTTTGCCGTGTTTATCCATTCAGCCCGATTGGGCTTATCTTAGCTCTACATGACAAACAGTAGTTATCTATAGCAAATGAAGCCATCAATAGCTGCAAAGACTGCAGTACGTACGGCAAAAATATGCACCGTACGTAAGACATACATACATACAAACACATACCCATGAAGCACGCGAACACAACGCGAAAAAAGGCGAACAGCTAATTGTTTTGCGTTTACTACAACCAAGAAGCTACAACTAGAGTGCGAACAAAACCTGAAAATGCAATACCTAATACCCTATCTTTTAACTTCGAACAGAAGCTCCCTCAAAAATGCCTGACAAATAGATACGAAAGTACTCCAAAGAAATAGTGCACAGCAGAGTAAAGAATACGTTTTTTTGAAGATCAGTTATAGAGAGTAGGTGTGGGCCCCTTTTCAGTGGGCTGCTGGAGCTGTGGTGTCTGTGACGTTTCGAAACAGCAACAGAAGACGAGGAACCAGAGTAGCTGGAGGATGGCCACGCAACTGCAGCCGATACTCAGACCCAACAGACCTCCGATTTGACTGATCATGCCATGAATACTCAACGCATCCTTCTCCTCAAGCTGCATGTACTGAAACATTAACTAATTACTATGTCCTACCTCAACCAACCAGCACCTCCATAGCTCCGTATCCAATATCCAACGCCAATTTATTTTGTGCCATAAACTCAGAAGAATAATGCAGACTTTCTAGCTGTCCTTGTGTCTTTATGTAGTCCTTGGATGCCTCCGAAGCAGACATGGGCAAAGGGGGGGGCTGCGGGGGGGTGGCCCCCCCCTCAGGCTCTGACCTACCCCCCCTCAGCCGGCCGCTACCCCCCCTCAGGAATTTTTTGTAAGAATTTTGTATAGAAAATTATGATAAAAATATGCCTGGATTAGGTGTAAATGAGCTCAGAACAGCTTATTTTAACGTATTTTAATGAAAAATAAGCCAAAAAACCTTGATTTAAGCCAAAAATCGGACTTTTTGGCTTACCACCCCTCAGCCCCCCCTCAGGCGCTCCTACCCCCCCCCCTCAGCCCCCCCTCAGGAATTGAAAATTCTACCCCCCCTCAGTCGAAATGCTAGCCCATGTCTGCTCCGAAGGTGCACTGTTCATGGTTAGAACGGAAGAGATGTCCCAAAAATCGCAGGACGGTTTACAGTCGGCCAAACATGCGTCGTTTTCGTCAATCTGCACGCTTTCCAAACAGCCTAACTTTTGCATTTCGGCGCACGACGCGTAGTTTGAACCGGGCTTGACAAAATGCCTTGGGATCTGCTGGGCGCAACCGCATTTCTGCATCATTTTGTTCAAGACGCATTCGAGTCTAAAAATCTGTACAGTACAGTACTATAATTTTAGTACGTAGATTGGCAGAGAATTGAAAAACAGACATACAAACTAAATTACACTTTTTATGCACCGAGTGTATAGTACGTATGTATGTAGCTCTAGCTACAGGGTGTCTCAAAAAAATGATCACATTTCTTTTTACTGCCATTTCCGCAAATTTTGACCAAATAGGCTGAAATTTGGACCATAGGTGGCACAATTCGGGGAATTTTATGTGTTAAAGTTTGGTGCACTAGGCTTGACTCATTCCCGAGAAATTTGAAAAAAAGTGAAATTTGGTAATTTCAATAGTGAAAGCCCGTTACGAAAACTGGAAACATTTCCTTTTCCTGTATCTTTTCTAATTTTTGTCGGAATTGGATGAAATTTGGAGTGTAAACGCAGAAGTTCAGGGTAATTCGTGTGTAAAAAGTTGACGCATGAACTCCAACGCTATCGTTAGTGTTTAGGCGATAATGTAATGTAACGTTTTTTCGGTGACCGGCTTTCACTATTGATTTAACAAATTTCACTTTTTTTAAATTTCTCGGGAATGAGTCAAGCCTAGTGCAGCAAACTTTAACACATAAAATTCCCCGAATTTTGGCACCTATAGTCCAAATTTCAGCCTATTTGGTCAACATGTGCGGAAATGGCAGTAAAAAGAAATGTGATCATTTTTTGAGACACCCTGTATCTTACCTGCAAGAGTCGGTGGAGTAAGGAAAAGTGGAGAAATTGTAGAACAAGGTGTCGCCTTCCTGACGACATTTTCCGTATTTCTGGCTTTCCCCAAAAATGTAGCGTTCGCGGTTGAGCAAAATCGAAGCGTGAACTCCGGTCGGCACTAGAAGTTGTCGCTGGTCGGTTGGGTCGAATTTGTCTCCGATTCTCACCTACAACACCTATACAACAAAAAGGAAAAGACAAATACATGTATACTATTCTTATAGGGCTACGCATTAGACAGCCGCATTGGGCAACTTGTAGCGCTTGAATGATTATTTTAAAAGAAGTAGTAGGTATATGGGTACGGTATAATGTGATTAGGTACTTACATAAACTCCTTCCAGATCAGCAGGTGACTCGACGTAAATGTCGTGAGAGTGGGTGTAGATGGTGAGAGAGAGTGCCGCGCCGATCCCCGTCCCTGCCAGATTCTGTGAGAACGACTGATTCAGCAGAAAACAACTGCCGTGTCTCGCGTCGAACACTTCACTCAGAAATTTGCCGCAGCCGTCGTTTATGAACACACAGCTAGCTACACTGGTGTGCTAAAAGCCTACTGTACTGTACTGTACTGTACTGTACTGTACTTTATTGTACTGTACTGTACTGTACTGTACTGCGCTGTAATGTGTTGTATGTTGTACAGTACTGTACTGTACCGGTTGCAGTTAACTTACCTTCATGTCTCCTCGGCCCAGATGACTGAGCAGTTTCTCCATGTCAAGCGTGTGGCTGTTTTGACGAAGCGCATACTTTTCTACGTTCGCAAAATGTTCGGCAAAGTAGTCAGTGCTGTTCTCAGGTTTGACCAGAAAACGTTCAGCCATCTCAGACAGGATGTTTTCTACATTTTCATCTGTTATAACGCGACTCACGAAAGGGTTGCTCGTGTCCACTTTGGCAGCGTTCAGGACATCGTGAATATCTGAAAGTAAACAAATGCAGATAACTTAGAGGATGGTGATATTTACAGATAAAAAGGAAAGATATCTTAACCGCATGCAAACCTGTATTCGATTGGTTGGCTAGGAAAGCTTGAAAAATGTCGTGTGTTTTCTGAATTAGTCGAACGTCTTCCAGAAACAGTTTAGCTTGTGGGTCATGGGCTAAAACTGCTTCAGCCACTTCACATCTTAGCTGTGCGAACACCACAGCTCTCTCATAATCCTTCAATTTAATCGATTCGGCTATTTGGTTCAATTTTCTTAAGCCAGAGTCGTAGTCGTGTTGCAGAGCCTAAAATTTAACTGTTCAACTTTTACCTCAAGGTTTTGTGTATAGAAACAAAACTAAAGAGTTTAACTAAACTAATATTGTCTAAGTTTACTTGAAGAAACATAATCAGGACGAGATGGTTTATGGCAACTTTCAACTCACCACAGCTATAAAAGTCGTATTAGCTCTAACCGTATCAGTAGCTTTGGCCCAAATCATGTACTCATCATCTTTATCCCTCAAATCAACCAGTGAACTTAGCGCATAGTTTACTATAACCGGCGCTAATTTGGTTTTGGTTTTGACCTTCGAATTGAGCACAGGATTAGCAAAACAGATCTGCACTGTGGGAAAAGGGAGACTGATCTGGGAGATGTAGTCGTAGGTGGGAACTATAGGACTCTTTTTGTACTCCTCCATCACCTTAAACCCTTCGTAGGCCATGAAACTGATTGCTGCCGCCAAAATAGCGAACCAAACCAATTGACCCAGAGGGGTGAGAGCCTTGTACAGATGACCTGGCCCGTGTATGTAGGTTGAGTTGGCGAATTTTGCCCAGACACTTCTTAGAGAACCCATTGTCCTGTCTGAACGGCAGGCAGCAAATGAAAAGTAGTGTTGTTTGTTGCCGAGTTACTGTCGGTAATGCAGAAAATGCAGCTTTTAGGGTATGGCCATTTTTCTTGAACTGAAGATGTAATGAATAAACCCTGATTTATCCCTCTTTATCTATTTAGTCAATTTTTACAGCCCCATTTAACCTCAACATGGCGTACCGCTATACCCTTCCAATCATTAAAGGATTGTTGACCTAATACTTTTAATATTGCCACGCATTCCAATAGTAGTGCGATTAAGGACAGCTCGCAAAAAGTGTAAGCAAATTTTTCTGCTAGAATTGGTCTTTTAGATCAGGGACATGTTGACTTTCTTTCAGAGCGGATAGAGATGCAACCGTAATCCGGCATTATCCGGTAATCCGGTATTTTTTTGCTCTAAGACACTATCCGATATCCGGTATTTTTGGATACCGGATACCGGATAATATCGGATAGCCAAAAAATAGCATTTTCATGACAATTTTTCCAGTTTTCGAGCGTATTTTTGGTTTCGCATGCAGATTAGCACTATTTTCAGACTTAACTGCAGCCTGTTATCTTGAAAATATAGCTGATTGAACCTGATATCAGTCACATAAAATACATTCTTGGTCATATCCTGCCATGAAAGCATCGAAAAAGTATATTTCTAGCCTGAAAATTACTGTATTTCCTTAAAACTTGATCATCATTACTATCCGGTATTAGCCGGTATTATCCGGTATCCGGTCTTCTGAAAAACTATCCGCTATCCGGTATTTTTCTTTACGGTTGCATCTCTAAGCGGAACTATTTTAACAAGTCAGCAGCTGTTTATGTCGCACCTGTCCTCTTACCAAAGTCGACTTGTAGGAAATGTTCTGTACCGACATGGTCCAAATCTTGGTTTTAGCTGATTACGCATACGAATGCAATTTATATGACTTATGCGTAAAACAACAGAAATAACGACGTTTCATTCAACCTAGGTGCATAAATTGGCCGGAGTAGAGAAGCAACCGAGTTGCGGTATTATGCGGCAATGCAGTATTTTTTGGTATGCGGTATAGGATTACGGATGCGGTATTTTGGGAACCGCATAATACCGCATACCTATACCATGTAATACCTCATACCCTTCAATTTTTTCCGGCCCATGTATGCCTAGATTAACAGTGCGCCTGCCGAACTATCACCCAAAAATTTTGGTTACTGGCTAGAGTTATGTCGGTAAATGATGGCACACTGGTTCTTTTCCGCTTATGGTTTATGTTTCGAGTTCAGTGTCAGAAAAGCCTTTTAGAGGTTTGTGGTGGCGTGACTTGCAATCCATTTCAAAAAGAGAAGCAAACGAAAACGTAATACTTGACATCATTGTTTCTAAACCCATCTGATCAAAATACCTACAAAAAATTTAGTTCCGTTCCGAGTTTTTTTGTGTTTTTACGCATTGTTGTAAGTATTTTAGTTTCGTCACCTTGTCGAGCTACAGGTGCTTTGTCGAATTTTGTCTCATTACCATATTTTAGCGTTGCTTGCTGACGACAGCACTCCTCTGCGCGACGCGACGATAGTTATACAAAATGTTTAGGAGCCTATTTCCGCATAAAATAGAGTAAAAATAGAATGAACAGCGCAGCATGGAGAAAACCGCTCTATTTCCAAATTATTAGTGTGAAAATAAAGTAAGCGGAAAATTGAAAATAAAAGGAAGCGATTTTTGCATCAAATACAAAGTCCGTTTTTGATAAAATTTCGTTCCCCGGTCGGGCCGACCAGAGCAGAAAATTAGAAATTAAATTAAAATTAACTCTTTAACGCAGAACGTCCAGGCGGCGTTCAGTGACTTGGCGTGTTGTGTAACCTACAGATTAACACTCTCCACATCAACTGCCGATTTTCGTTCAGCCCTCAACTGCAGATTGTTGCAGATGTCTGGCCGCTACTGACTGCCTGCCTACTGTTCCCTACTGACCCTACACGTGTTTCAGTGCTGATTTTGGATGTCTTTCCTCTGCCACTATCAGTTTCTGCAACAGTTTTCCGGGTGCTTTTTTTTACTCTCTGGTGACGCCGATCAATGTGGTGACCGTAATGGGACGGGTCCGAAAGACACGCATGAAGAAACAACACAATTGTCAGAGGTGGGGATGGGCCGTTATACGGCCATTAAAAACCTACCTCGACAAAATCTACTAAAATCGGTGTCATAGAGAGCGTTGCAGAAGACGCGCGCGGACCGTAAATTAACTGTACAAGTACAAGTTTTACTCCGGATAAAACACCTACACCATGCATAGCACAGTAATCGGTAGGAGTCAGGAAACAAACTAATCAAACAATGCAGGACAACAATACTTAATATTATGAGTAGTGAAGGAGTAAGACAACAGCTGCAACAAGCGGCCAAACGGTTCACTACATAAAAAGGCAGAAAAACTGCTGTAACCAAGTTCGGTGGTGCCCGCAGGCAGTCTGTTCCAGATTTTGCAGGCAGTGGGGAAGAAGGTCGAGGCAGTGGTAACCGTTCTGTGTACAGTCAGTCCGACCGCTTGACCATGGCCCATTCTGTGGCTTCTCCTACCGGGAACAACTGGAATACAATCTCTACTACAGTATCTCTGACCATAATAGAACCGATAGAACAATTGCATTGAACGTTGCACAGACAAACGTCACACAGGAACAACGGAGATCTTAGCAGCTGCATTGTACTCATTCAAAAGCTCCGAGTACGTGCGAACATAGTTGTTTTGATGTTGTTTGAGAAAGAAGTATTGAAGATTTTCCAACTTTGTTCGCCATTTCTTCGTAGATGGGAACCAGACTTTTTCGATCATACATGTCGCTATTTGGGGACCAACTCCAAAGTTGGCTTTGCGACCTTTTTTGGGGTCCAAAGTAGAGGGCGAACTGGTATTGGGTATTGGGTGTATTGGGGTGTTTTTCAGGTATTGGGTATTGGGGTTTTTACCCCCAATACCCAATACTAAATTGGACAATTAAAAATAGAGAAAAATCGATGTTGACCTGAAAAATTGATCTGAAAAAATCGAAAAAGTTGATTAATGATTCGGTTTAGTAAGCTGTTTTCGCGTTAAGGAGCCGTCCATAAACGACGTCGTTCCAAAATCCCGATTTTTCCGAACCCCCCAAAATCTCCTCCTATTTAGGGTTTCTAAGCCTTACAAAAACCCTGTTTTGGGTTCCAGGGTAGGCGAAAACCCAATTTTGTGCTGGCTGCAGAATATATTGTCTGGGCTAAAATTTTCTTTACTGTGGAGTGTGGAATCCAAAAGTGGGTTTTCAGGTCCCCCCACCCAAAAAAATCCGCTGGGGGGACTTTTGCCGAAAAATCGGGCTTGGGGGGGACCGGCCCCCTTTAGCCCCCCAACATGTATGGTTTCGTTTGGTAAGGAGTCCAAATGTTTATTACTCGAACGGCAAAGGTACTGTAGATTTCCTAATATCCACTTAGAGCAGACCGCGGAGCAAAAGCTCTGGTGGGGTATAAGTGATGAGGGAACAATTGTCCCCTCCAAGGGAAGTGATTCGGATGGGGACATCTTTTTTGGGGACGACCCTTATTTTATACACTAAGTTAATCAATGAAAAAATCGGTTTACTGTACAATGTAGGTGTCTTCAAACTACTAAAACTGTTGAAATTTATTAATTTCACGCTCAGGGGCCGTATTCTGGAACTATGGTTAACTCTAACCCTGAGTTAGCAAACCCGGGTTAGATTTTAGCTTCAAGAATACGGGTTAGAAGGAGTGATTTAGCAACCCAGGGTTTGGCTGACTAGCCCAGGGTTAGTGCTCTAACCCAGGGTTAGAGTTAACCCTAGTTCCAAAATACGGCCCCAAAGTACCGTTTAAACGCGTTTTTGAACGATAACTGATGAAAATTTTCGTCCCGGAGGTTTCCCCAGGGGACAGCTTGCTTAGGCTTATAGTCCCTTATCCCAGATCAAGAAATCAAAACCGAATTAACGAAACATACCTACAGGGTGTCTAAAAAAATGATCACATTTCTTTTTACTGCCATTTCCGCAAATTTTGACCAAATAGGCTGAAATTTGGACCATAGGTGCCAAAACTCGGGCAATTTTATGTGTTAAAGTTTGGTGCACTAGGCTTGACTCACTCCCGAGAAATTTCAAAAAAAG
Source organism: Sabatieria punctata (assembly GCA_030248155.1). Lineage (NCBI taxonomy): Eukaryota > Metazoa > Nematoda > Chromadorea > Araeolaimida > Comesomatidae > Sabatieria > Sabatieria punctata. The sequence goes on from JASANB010004183.1 coordinate 9,944, forward strand.
TGAAATTTGTTAAATCAATAGTGAAAGCCGGTCAGGGGGCGTGCAAAAATTACGTAATGGCATGAGGGGGGAGGGGGGGTTCGCCAAAAGATTACTAATCATTACGGTGGGGGGAGGGGGGGTTGACGACTTCATTACGTAATTTTTTTAAAGTGCAGAAATCACTAAGTGGTCAAAATTTTAATTGTTTTTACGTACACTACATGTACATGTAGTCTCGATTTGAAGCCATTGGGCTTACATTTTCTCAATTTCACTTAGATGGACGCTTAGATTAGAGAATAGCTACGTTTAAAGTCAAGGCTTTCCAATTTTTCAAATGCTAAATGGCAACAGTGACTTTTGACATCTGTGTGATAAGAGTTTATAAGGGTATACCACTTATCGACTCGATCTTTTACAGGGTTCATGCGGCTTTTCCAGAGCAAAATTATCTGACCAAGTCAAATTTCCCTGTCCAATCAGAGTGAGAACATTCTAACAAGGGTGAGAAGTTTTTAAAAATTGGCTCTGAAAAACGCATTTAAACGGTATTCTGAGGGTAAAATTTACAGTTGTAGTAGCTGTGGAAAGTCAAAAGTCCCATTTTCAATAGGGTGGCGAGAGATGATTCTATTGCTATCAATTTTTTCCCTGACCGGACACCAAATTCCCTGAATTTTCCCTGAAATTTTTAAAATTCCCTGACTTTGCATGACTCCCTGACTTTTCGGGTCCCGCACGAACTCTGTTTTATGACCATCGATCATCAGTCAAGTGATATGGCAGCGCAGCCCTAAAATCAATGATAAAACACTTTGGTTTCAACTTTAACAAAAAGCCACCCAATGATGGCTTCTTTGTAAAACTAAGACTATGCGTACATGTATGTAGTTGTAGCTCATCAATAAAGAAAACGAAGAAAATTATCGATTGTTACTGTATACAAATGTTACTTTATTAAAAACGTCATTTTACATGGAATTGAACTCAAAAATTTGGGCTCTATCGCTTCAAAAAATCGAAATTTCGGGGGGGGGTAGCCAAATTATTACGTAATTAGGGGAGGGGGGTCAGAAAATTATTACGGTGGATTATCCGGGGGGGAGGGGGGGTCCGAAAATGGGCAAAAATACCATTACGTAATTTTTGCACGCCCCCTCACCGAAAAAATGATCACATTTCTTTTCACTGCCATTTCCGCAAATTTTGACCAAATAGGCTGAAATGTGGACCATAGGTGCCCAAACTCGGGCAATTTTATGTGTTAAAATTTGGTGCACTAGGCTTGACCAATTCTCGAGAAACTTCAAAAAAAGTGAAATTTGGTAATTTCAATACCAAAAGCCGGTCACCGAAAAAACGTTACATTACATTATCGCCTAAACTCTAACGATAGCGTTGGAGTTCATGCGTCAACTTTTTACACACGAATTACCCTGAACTTCTGCGTTTACACTCCAAATTTCATCCAATTCCGTCAAAAATTAGACAAGATATAGGAAAAGGAAATGTTTCCATTTTTCGGTGACCGCCTTTCACTATTGAAATTACCAAATTTCACTTTTTTTGAAATTTCTCGGGATTGAGTCAAGCCTAGTTCACCAAACTTTAACACATAAAATTGCCCGACTTTTGGCACCTATGGTCCAAATTTCAGCCTATTTGGTCAAAATTTACGGAAATGGCAGTAAAAAGAAACGTGATCATTTTTTGAGACACCCTGTACTATTATAAAGACATGAAAGATTTGATTCCTAGCAAAAAATGGTGAGGAGATGAATCAAGATTAATGGGCCCGGTCCGGATTGACGAAACATGACCATATAAAGCAATTAACGAAACGCATGGCAAAACGTATGTATGCTAAGCAATCTAAACACAGTAACTTCCACCAATTTACCGAAAAAACCAAATTTTATAAAAAAAGGAGTTTGTATTTTATGCAAAATCCGCTTCCTTTTATATTCTTCTCACCCAGTTTGTTTTACACTAATATTTTGGAAATAGAGCGGTTTTCTCCGTGGTGCGCTGCTCATTCTATTTTTACTCTATTTTATGCGGAAATAGCCTCCTAAACATTTTGTATAACTATCGTCGCGTCTCCGCGCGCTCCAGCTACGAAAACTATCAATTATTTTTTTAACATTTACATTTTATCAGTGAGCTCAGCTTAGCATTTTGTTTCCTTCCAGAGTAGGTGGAGTGGACCTAATTTGGGTCAATTAATTGCTGCAAAATCACCGAAGAAAGCTTGAAAATGGGTAAAATTCGTTCAGAACCTAACGCCAACGGCAGAAAATAAATATAATAATATTTTAAACATCAAATTCAGCAAATTTCGGTTATTGTTTAATTCTTCTTGTAGAAACGACAGAATAGGCCAGGCCTACCTATTATCGCTGGGTTTATTTGGCTTCCAAAGGTTGGACAGATTGTAGCCTATTCTTCTGCAATTTTCTATACTTAGCAGTGTTCTGCTGAAGTGTTATTATAATACGAAAATGTTTATATTTATACCTATAATCATTTGGAAGAAAGCCCTTGACCTCACCGGTCTAACGATCACTTATCAGCATAGGGCACGCCCCGGGGGCCTGTTTTCGAAATATATAGGTACCCTTGAGACGCATCAGTATAAGGAACGCTCCAGAGGGCCTGTTTTTCAAATATAAAAATATCCCTAGGGGTACGCATCAGTATAGGCACGTTCCAGAGTCGTATAGTCATAAGAAAGTTAATTAATTGATATATAGTCCATTTCTGTCCTTCTCTGATTCCCCCCCTCCCCCAGCTACACCTAACCCGTCATTTTTCCACTTCTTTGCATATAAAACCCCAACTATCATTTCAAACGATTCATTCAATGTAAGTTGTATGCCTAAGCTGCCAGCTCCGGTGCTTCTAGGAATACAGTCATGTCTCGTTAATCCGGATATTCGCCTTCCGGACAAGATTAGGCCAGGTCCCAATTTTTCCCCATGTTATATGACTTGTTAATCCGGATATTCGCCTTCCGGACAAGATTAGGTCAGGTCCATACATGGGCCGGGGGGGTAAGGGGGGTGGGCCCCCCGCGGCCGGCCATACCCCCCTCGCCCAGCCACCCCCCCCCCCACCCGGAGGGAGGAAATTTATTTTCGCTTATTTAAGGCAAAATAGGCGTTTTTTGGCCTTTTTTCGGGGGACCCCCCCCCCCCCCGAGGTCTCCAACCCCCGCTACCCCCCCTCCGGATTTTTCCGGCCCATGTATGGCCAGGTCCCAATTTTTCCCCATGTTATATGACTCGTTAATCCGGATCCGGATTCGTTAATCCGGACAGAAGATTTGGGGTCCCAACTTCGAAATTTGCATGGTAAAGTGATTCGTTAATCCGGACTTGGTTAATATGGACAAAATTTTTCTATTCAGGTGTGAATTTTCAATTGAATAATGCTTTTCTTTGAGTCAGAATGTGATTATTTTTGCTTTTTTAGGAGCTATAATCAGCCGAAATAAGTTTTTGTGTTTTAATTAGGAGGTACAGCTGCAGAATCTGATATGCAACTAACAAAAAGCTGTCATTTAGACCTTTGACCTGAAAAACAGTGTTTTTGCTTTGATTGGTTAATCCGGAAATTCGCTAATCCGGACAAAATTGGCCGGTCCCAACTTGTCCGGATTAACGAGACATGACTGTAGTACTGAATGCTCCCTTCCTCCAAATTTCTCTATGCGGCTTTGTGCTGTGACTTCGCATGATCAATCAGCACACTTGTGTCCTGACTCGCACCTCTTGAAATTGATTGCTTGCAAATCTTGCACTCGTCCTTGTTGTCAGCAGGGCTGACGGTAAAGAACAAACAGATAGGGCTTGTTTCAGTTTTAGGCATGGATAACTCTATAGCTTTCAAACAATACGTCACTCTACAGCTTTTTTGGCATCAAAAATTTAGCAAAAACAACAAATATTAGTTAGACATTATGTTTTTTGCAGTTGCGCCTGCGAATAATCAATATTCGGTATTTTTGTATTCGGTTGCATCCCTATAATAGCTACATATTAACTAGACAGGAAAACGTGGCTGAGGCTGTTGGCCCCCCTTCCCTCACGCCCTGATCAGGGGGTTGGCCCCTCTCCGACCTCAGCCCGATTCTACTCTCAAGAATTATGTCCAGAAAAATACTATAAATGTAAGCTTATTTGAGCTGAACTGAAAATAACTTGTTTCAAAGTCAAAAGATCATAAAAACCGAACTTTTTGACTTACCCCCTCAACTCAGCTCGCATCAGTTGCCGCTACCTTCCTCAGCCGAGCCTCTTATGCATAATTATGAAAGTCCGCCTCTTTGCTTAACTACAACGGTTTCTGGCCCAGTTCCATGTATAGGTCGGAAAAATTCGGAGGGGGTCTGGAGGTCTGTGGGCTCACGAGAAAGTCCAAAAAACGTGGAAAGTCCAAAAAACTTGTAAAAAACGTGGAAGGGTGTATGGCCCGCCTTGAGATTTTGGTCAGCGAGGAGAGGGGTAGCACTAGCAGAGCAGTAAAGCCTGGCGCTATTCTAACATCATAGAAAACCATAAAACAGTCTGAATTTTGTGAAAACGCAAAAAACTGAAAAAGGAGGAAACGGGACTCTTAAAGGAGGAAACGGGAAAAGAGGAAACGGGCACAAACCGGGGTAAATCCAGACGGGCATGGGTTCAAACGCTCAGCTTCTGTACCGGTAGAAACAAACAATTTTTCCGTTCAGCTCACCTGAATGGGAAATTTTGAAACGCTTCTGTGAGCTCAATTCTTGGCCGTTTGTTCTGTAAATTGGTCTAGAGTTTCTTTTGCAGAAACTGTAGTGGCTGACAAATTTGCATGAAAAAGTGTCAGCTTTTTGGCTCGCAATGGTTGTTCAAAATTTTCCGTTCAGGTGAGCTGAACGGAAAAATCGTTTGTTTCTACCGGTGCTAACCTACCCATCCCCCGCCCTCATGTCGCTATGGCTAGGTTAGGTGAAAATGCACCCAGACTTGCTTTTTTCAACCTGCTTTGGCGAAAAATAAGCCTAAAAGCCTTCATTTTAGTAAAAAATCGGACTGTTTGGCTTGCCATCCCCTCAGCCCCCTCAGGATTTGAAGATTTACCACCCTCATCCGAGATGCTTGCCCATGTCTGGGTAAACCGCTTAACCCCCGACCCATGTATGCCCAGTTCCATAAGTCCACAACTTCCACATTTTTCTGATTGTGTTTCTATCATACATCTAACAGGTTCGATGCATCAAGCTAAAAATTAGCGATTTCTGAGCCGGTTATTAGTACTGGAATTCATGCATGTAGTAACAGGGTCCAGTTTGGGCCAGCCTCCACGCGACTTAGGCCAGACCCCGCCCTGCCTCCTGCCTGACCATTTTTTTGTCCGCTCCGAGTTCCCTGGCAAGCAATTTTCGAGCAAATTTGATTTTTTAGAATTTCAGAGAGACTAAAATTGCTAAAATCGACACTTTTTAGCAGTATTTGAACCCAAATTTGCCATTTCTACGATTTTTATCCGAAAATTGCAATTTTTTGCGTTTTCTGAGCATTTTTGTACCCAAAACTTTCCCCTTGACTTTGGGCTCAAATCCGGCCAGCGCCAGACGCCAACCATCGACGGATGGTCTGTTGCATATGTGGTGCATAGTTCAGTTCCTGTCTGCTGCTATTGCGTGCGGTCTAGTTTTTTCTGCAGCTTCTAGCCAAAGCGTCTTATTTGTGAGAAGGCCGCAAATCTGTATTACTAATAAAGGCCTAGAGGACAAGTTTAATCCGAGCCCCGTCTCTGGCCTCATACTGGCTTTATTAGTGTTTGTAGTTGGCTGCAAAAACAATAAGAGAAATCAATAGCCGTGGTTGAAAGTGATTACAACAGATCCCAGTCCGACTTGCTGCCAGACCAAAAAGGCGCAACAAAAATTGATTGCCAGCTAAAAAGCACCGAGACTAGATTAAGAAATTCTCACTGCCTGTCACAGGCCTCTCTCTCTCTCTCTCTTGTCTTGGGCCTGCCAGAAAGAAATCTAATTCTTCCCAGCCAAAGAAATAGATTTGGTCTTATGAGAAGTTCTGCTCTGTATTCTTTGCTTTCAAGCAGTTGTCCTCCTGCTTCTTTGGCTGGAATATAACCAGAGTATTAGTATCCTATTCCAGTTAAATTGAAATATTTTTTGAAATGGAAACAAATGAATCGATTCAAAAGTGAAAGAAATTGAAATAATACTTTTTCTACCCTACATGCGAACTAAACTCCGCGCTGAAGCCCTTCTGCGAAGTCACGTTTCAATTCAAATAGTTACTTCTTGCATCTAATGTATCTACTCGATTACTAAACAGATGTAACACATAAAGAACAGAAATTGGTAAAACCCGAACGTCATAGATTAATCTCAATTGATTACTGCCTATGAAGTGATATACACAGTGGCGTATCCAGGGGGTGTAGGGTGTGTACACCCCCTTGCGGTGGAGGTAGGAAGAAAAAGCCTGTCAAAAATATAAGAAACTAATGAATTATGTACTAAAACTGTCTATTTTGTGCTCAGAATGCCTTCTAAATGCGTTTTTGAAGGCCAAATTTTCAAAATTTTCTCGCCCTGGTCCAGGCACTTTGAAAATTTTACACCCCCCCTTTCCAAAATCCTGGATACGCCACTGGATATACAAATACACTGTATCAGACAAAGCAGTAGTAAAATGCAAGGAAGTTACAGTTATTACTTATGCACCAGTCAGGCACTTAACGGCGTTTGTTATGGTACCAGTACCTAGGCTAGGTAGTGGCACCTTATACGGCATCCCCATGGTTCGGTGACTGTGGTGGTACCATATGAGGTACGCTCACGTTCGGCCACTGTGGTGCTATCAAATCAATAGTACTCCTACCGTGGCATTGTTGCCTGTACCGGTACCATATGGTACCACTCCGTTCACATTTCATATTTATACCATATATGGTACCGGGACCATGGCCTTGGGTAGGGAGGGGTAGGGTAGGGGGCCCATACATATGTGACAAGGGGGTCAGAGGGTCTGCCTTCTACCCGACTTAGGCCAGACCCCCGGAAGGGACCCCCCTCCCGAGACGATTTTTCTTCAAGTAATTTTTTCAGCAAATTTTTGCGATTTCTTTCAATTTCACTAGAATCGCTTGTAAAACAGCGCTTTTTAGCTGAACTTGAGCCCAAATTGGCGATTTTTAGCCGAAAAATTGTGATTTTTGAGGCTTTTTTAGTGCCCAACCCCCTCATTAGAATTTGGGCTCCGTTCCCGAGGTCGGCGCCAGATCCCCAACCCCCTCCCCTTTTTGTTACCCGGTACCATACATGGCACCACTATATAGTAGCGGTACTATATATGGTGTAAGTAAGCACCATAAACGACGTTAAGTGCCAAACTGTACACAGTAAAGGCTTAGTTCATTTTTTCAAGTGAAGGAATGCATATAAATGTAACACGACCTTTTGGAATTTATAAAAGTCTCTTATGTTTTTTTCAGTTTTTTGTTTCATAAAAATTACAAACTCATTCCCTCAATAGTCTGCCTTACCTACGTACACAACGTGTAATGACACAACACGCTAGGTCAAATTTCTGATTGTATCTACCTAGTAAACAACAAGATTTATAGAATTTTATAAACTAGAGTCTTCTTAGCCGTTAGGTGTGTACTGTGTGTGGGCGCTGAAGAGAGTCCGTGGGGAGTTAGGTTGAGTGGATGTCGATTAAGACAGTGTAATGACGGCCAGTGGCCAAATGCAATAAGCGGTTGGGGAGAGCTGCGATGTGTCGCTGGAGGCGAGTAATTGCGCGCCGCTGTCGCTAATCAGTTTTGCGCGACGACGCGCCGCGTTCCAAATATTATCAGCCGATTGCCATTTTCCATTTTGCTCCCTCCACCCAAATTGCTTTGATTGCCTGGCGCTGTCTCCGTCGCCGCCTAGCTATTGGCTTGTTGAAAGGCACTGCCCGCCCGCCGGCCGGCCGCACTGTTTGCTCCCTGCCGCCTTTTTGTATCAAATTGGTCGGCTTTTTACACCGCCTCCATTACCCCCGCCAATGAGCTTTTCTGCTACAGTCAGAAAACTAGCGCTGGAAGAATTCTAGTTACCTATGAGCTCGCGCTATTTGAAGTTAGTTCACTAGCTTGATAAGATTCATAGTTTTCTAGAAAGTTCCGAACTGTTGTTCACGAAACCTATTTTGGTTTGCCCGCAAATACCACAGTATACATGCTGTATGTCTTTGGGAAATTGTACCCCACGTAAGTGATATTTACTAAACAAACATCCAATTGAATAAGATTAGAATCAAGCCAAACCAAGGTGTTGGTGCACCAATTTTAACTGTTCACTAGACTTCTGAATCAATTTCAAACAGATGATGTGATGTTAGTATGAGCAAAAAGCTCACTCTCATTTTTAGTTCGGCTGTAAACAGGACCAGAAAAACGCAATACAGTAGAACTTTCATAAATAGTCCGATGTTTGGGCCAGTGAAAAATTTCTATGCTTAACCAGTAGAAAGAATTGCCATAAATGAAACACCTCCCAAAATTGGAAATCAGATGAAGAAGGGACACAGGGAGGTTATTTTAAACTCCGTAAAATGGGACGAATATTAAAAATTATGCATGGTTGGTTGCTCGGGGGGATAGTCAGGTCTCCAAGCATAGTTTCCAGGCTCTAGGTGGTTCAGTTTTTTTCGGGAAATTTGAACTTTCGGCAAAAATTTCGGGAAAAATCGAAAATTTATACCAAAATTCAAATTTTTTTCGCAAAAATCAAATTTTGGCCAAAATTGCCTAAAAGCAGTTTTCTCAGAAATTTTGTCCAAAAATCAAAATTTTCATAGAAAATTTGCGAAAATTTATGGTTCAGTGCGTGGTTGTGTAGTTGCCAAAATTAGTTGTTGTGGCCATACATGGGCCGGAAAAATCCGGAGGGGGGGGTGGGGGTCCCCCCGAAAAAAGGCAAAAAACGTCTATTTTTCCTTAAATAAGCGAAATTTTCTCCCTCCGGGAGGGGGGGTGGAAGGCCGAGGGGGTGGTATGGACGGCCGAGGGGGGTATGGCCGGCCGAGGGGGAGGGGTATACCCCCCTTACCCCCCCCCCCCGGCCCATGTATGGTTGTGGCTTAAATACGCATCAGGAGGCTTCCTAGGAGTTTTTGGAATCTTTTAGTAGAGTACAAACTCCCCCGGTCGCGAAAAACCACATACCCCTCCGGAGTTTTCCGGGCCATGTATGAACGAAACGCTAATTTTTTTGAGAACCATGACACCAGAAAAGTGACTGTTTGACGCTCATTGATCATAACATCACCACTACTATTGCTGAAGGTAGTGGTGTGTACTATGACTAAACCGAACTAAATTGTAAGTGATCTATTGCAAATGACTTTGTAATAGCTAGGCTGCTTGACCTAAGGGTTGGCGTTTTATCAATCAAACCGAAGCGGAAACGCGCTCTAGCGGGCGTCAAGAGAGATTTTGTCCACTAGATTATAGTTACCGAATGCGACTGCTTTTTGTGGTGCAAATTGCACGGCCCTCCAGCGTTTCCTTCCTGCCTAATTTATTGCCAGCCTTTTATGTCAGCCGGCTCTAACCTGCCTGCCCGGCCGCCAGCCTGCACACATGCGTTTCCACTGCTGACTGGCTGCTGAACTAGTTTTCGCTCAACCGCGCATCATTTCTGCCCGCCCCGCCGAGAGTTTACAGTCACATGCGTGCTTGCTTCAGACCCAGAACAGAACTGCCTACTCTTGCCTGCTGAATCTACTTAGAGATGTCGGTTGTGACCAGCCAGATGCCGCTGGTCGGTGTAAATGGGTGTGTGAATGGGATGGAGAAGGATGAGAACAGTCAGCCCACCACAGCTCAGGAACCTGACCCTGACACTATTAAAATGTTTGTTGGACAAGTACGTTTTGTAGCGGCAGTCTTTTTATGGGCTTGTTGTTTTACTACTGGGACGAAGTTTAGAAGCAAACTGTGATAAGATTGGGCAGCTACAAGCTGGGTTTATGGCGGGGGAATAGCTGTGTTTGTGTAAAGGTTATCGTACTGCCTGCAAAGGCCACAGTACTACCTCCTCCCTGTTGTTTGCTCTAATTCTTTGTACTGCTTAGAATTTCTGTAAGAAATTGTTAAAACTGACTAAATGAGTGTTCGAGGTCAGATCAAACTAAAAATCAGTCTTTTTTTTGGTTCGAACTAGAGTGCCTTGTGCCCTTTTGCTACATTACCGATAACCAATTATGGGTTAATGTAAAGAGTAGAATAATGAAGTTAAAAAGCTGTATTTTGCCTAAAATCAACTGTTTTTAGATTATGTTTCGTTAACCCTTTTGGGACCGTTATTTGGAAGAGCGAGCACAAATTACTTACATTTAAGCACGAACAACTGCGCTAAAAATCGTAATTAAGCGGTAATTGGGGCGCAAATACAGCAAAAAAGTGCTGTTTTACAAGCTGTTTCAGTAGCTTTACTGTCTGAAATTCTAAATAATCGCCAATCGGGGGTCTGGCGAGTGAGGCAGAGTAACAAACGGTAAACAAAGGATTTGGTGTGCGTGCGTGTGTCAGAGTTTAAAAACTCAGTGTTGGCCTAAGGGGGCGAACAAAAAGTTGCATCCAAAATCTGGCCACGGTTTTAGGTGCCCCGCAACTGGAACGAACAAGCCTGCCGCGAACTATTCGAAACGTTCGGTCCGGTGCACCAACTAAACGTGCTGCGTGACAAAGTCAGCCAAACCAGCAAAGGTAGTAAATGTGGCATTGGCCGTTGTCCTTGAGTCTCCGATCTGTCGCCTCGATACGAACGACTGGGCAGTGAGACTGCTCATCTCTGCGAAACCGCCAGATTTTTTGCCGCCCATAGGCATCTTGTTTTGACGCGCCTTGCGCCGCCGCAGCTGCTGGTGGTGTATCGTTGTGCGGTGCAGATAACGACGCACTGTTGGGGCCGAGCCTAATGTTAAGCCGTGCAGTAGTAAGGGGCCGGTGTCTGGTGGGCCTGGCAGAAAGCGTCCATCAAAGCGCGCACGGTTATTAGACAGACAGTGTGTGTGTGTCATTAGAGCGCTGAGGAAACGAGCGTTTCGGTTGACAGGCACTGCAATTAGCTCGCTCCACCAGTGGCTAATCTAGCCATATAATAAGAATTCTGCGTTTGTCTCCTAGAGAGGCCACTTAGAGTTTGATTGGAAGCCATTGTTTGGCTCGCCGGCCCGGCCGGGTCCGTCCGGCCATCAATCAAAGATTGGGCCGGGCCCGGCGCAAACAACACTTGTGGCACTCTGATTCCAGGCTGCTGTTTCGTCACTTTTTACCATCGCAAAGATGCGATCGCTGCTCAGAGCGCACTGCACAACGTCAAAATACTGCCAGGCATGCACCACCCCGTACAGATGAAACCGGCTGATAGCGAGAACAGAAATGGTAAGATTTAGGTCAACCAGATACATACTCTAAAGATATCGATAGCCCGCTCGAAATCGTACGCTTCCATAGAGAAGAGCAATTATAGCACGAACATCACCTATCATACATACATGTAAGGGGCCGTCTATAAACTATGACGTTCAAAAATTCAAAATTTTGCCCCCCACCCCCTCCCGACGTTTCTCGACGTTTTCAGAACAACCCCCTAATAAACTACAGCGTTTTTGGCTGACAACCCCCCCCCCGACTAAACTTGGTGCTGTGTCCGACATTAAAATCGACATGACACTGCAGAAGCTGTGAAAAAGAAACTTTTTGACAGTGAACTACCATTTTAGCGGTTGGAAGCATGAACTGGGTTGAGTTTTCCTTGTAATACAGTTGCGGACAAAAGCTTCCTAGGCACCTAAAACACGTCGACGTTTTCGACGCCAACCCCCACCCCCTGCGACGTTTTCCGACGTTCAACCAACCACCCCCACCCCCTCTCTGAGCGTCGTAGTTTATGGACGGCCCCTAACAGGTCGGGCCGTGGAGTGGGTTTGCCTGTGGCTCCCCCAAGGGGTACAGAAACAGAAGTAAAAACGTCTGAAAATTCCCTTTTCGCACTTCTTAGCAAGACTGAAAATCGCAACCTCAACCAACGAAATTGCTTTTCGCAGCTGAAAAGAAGCATAAAATTGAAAAAATTACACTTCTAAGAACACCCCTGCATCTTTCAGAAACCCTAATTTCGATTACGAATAGGTATTATAAACTAAAAGTTAATTAGACAGTTTGTTAGTAACTACTAACTATTACTATATAACTATTACTTGTATTTTCTGGCTGGGGCCCGAAACTTTTTGAGCGGGGGTGAGGGTTATTTAGCTTAGCTGAAGTGGTGCCCCCAAACTCTAGTGCATGTATGTATTTTGTAAATCGATCCTTTAAATGTACCAATTCTATACACTGGTATGTATTTATGTTCTTCATGTTCTCTTAGTCTCCAATGAACACAAATTTATCCCCGTTTTGGCGTCGGTGTTCGTGGTAGGGGCGATGTCGAACGGTAAATCGATATCATCGGGCGAACGTTATCGCGACATCGATACTGATCAAATCAGTTCGATAAAAACGCGATATCGCCCTGTCTCTAACGCAGGGACCATTTAAACGCAAAAAAAATTTCAGAGCGCAAATTGTTCGTCGGAATGCTGAATCGTAAATTGTCGGAGACCGACGTGAGACAGATGTTCGCCAATTTCGGGCCGATCGAGGATTGCACGGTGCTGCGGAACCCGGAGGGAGAGAGCAGAGGTATAGACGCCGCAATTAGAGCCACCATCGAATGGGCCGTTTTAACGGACGGCCCGACCACGCCCAGGGACCTTTTATATCTGTTGCTTGCATTTGCCATATAGCTGGTGCCCGTCCACAGTATGCGTTTCTCTTAAATGTCTCTCTGTAGCATGTCTACACACGCCAACTGGGGCTCTAATGCACAATTTCCTTGTCCCTAGCTTTTACCTTGTTTACCAGCTCTGTCCTACAAAGCACACATGCAGAGAATTCTGTCCCGTTTTAACCGTTAGCAGTCTAAGTTCTGTGACAGACAGCAAAGACCTACTAAGCAAGTTACTGTTTCTGGGTGGTCTAACTTGAGACTAGAACTGTTTGTTGTCGTCTTTGAGCTATAAGTGAAACCACGAACCTATGACTATTTTAGTAGAAGCTATTTCATTAAACGACCCTAAAAATTAGAAGCCTTTTTGACAGGCACCCGTCCAAAAGAAATATGAGAAACTGTAGAAGCCCGGTCAGACTTGGGCTGACCCTCATCAGGCAGCCGCTACCACCTCAGGGATTTCTAGGAAGAATTTTGTATAGAAAAAAATATAGAATGCCTAGATTAGGTGTAGCTTAAGCGAGGAATAAGCCTAAAACCTTGATTTTAGTAAAAAAAATCGGACTCAACCCTCAACCTCCCATCTGCCGCTGCCGTCAGGATTTGAAAATTTACCACCCCTCAGCCGAAATGCTAGATCATGTCTAAGCCGGTGGTTTACTGTATCTGGCGTTAAGTTAGGCCAGTGTCTGCTGCATAAAAGCATTTCAAATCAGACCACCCAGTAGCATTAAGATCTGATCTGTCAAGCACAAAGCATTAAGCCTAAGGCATAATCTGGAGCGGGACAATATAATGCAGTGGTAGTACATACGTATACGTACGTGTTAAGTGCTGTCGGCAGTGTGTGTGTAAGGTGTACAGTTGCGTGTTTGTAGGATGTGCGTTTGTGACGTTTGCGTCGCGTACGTGTGCGCAGAACGCCATTCGCGCCATGCACCACTCAACCACTATGGAGGTGAGACCTTGTAGCTCTGTGCCACTGTGCCGTCTTTTTTTGGTTCGGTTGGTTGATTCGTTTTTTGCCTGTCGCGCGCAACCACCCGTTCTACGTATATCTGCGTCCCGCCGCGCGCTCGCTCTCTCTCTCTCTCTCAAACCTGTCTGTCTGACTTCTTCTGGTGGGGCTTGGCAGTAACCTGACAAAAACTCGCACGATTTATGAGTCGGACTGTAACGAGCTGGTTTTCATTAATCTTATTCGATATAAGTACAGTCTACATAATTGTATGACGTGCAGGTGCATTTTGGACTTCTATGACTGTACGACCAGCAGTTAAAGATGGGGACTGATACCATAGAAATTGAAGGGCGGTTCGACGTTTGTTCAAATAGAACTTATTGGTGTTGGCACAATTCACCAAAAAAAGAGTATAATAGTGCGCTATGAAGTTAAAATTCTAACTCAAACTGAGGCACTAAATTCTGGTTGTATTCTTCATTGGATATTAGTGTCTGCTTAATTAGTAATACTTGCCTTCCCCTTAAATTTGCTGACATTTCTTTAGGTACTTATTCTTGAAACACCCAGACATGGGCTAGCATTTCGGCTGATGGAGGGTAGAATTTTCAATTCCTGAGGGGGGCTGTAGGAGCGCCTGATGGGGGGCTGAGGGGGTGGTAAGCCAAAAAGTCCGATTTTTGGCGAAAATCAGGGTTTTTTGGCTTATTTTTCATTAAAATAAGTTAAAATTAGCTATTCTGAGCTCATTTACGCCTATTCCAGGCATATTTTCATCATAATTTTCTATACAAAATTCTTCCCAAATATTCCTGATGGGGGTAGCGGCCGGCTGATGGGGGGTAGATCAGAGCCTGATGGGGGGCCAACCCCCCTCAGCCCCCCCTTTGCCCATGTCTGAATAGTACCTTAAAATATTTGCTTGTCCCGGGCAAAACTCTTGTTATTCTGAACTCTGCCGTAATGTACAGAGCCGTATTTAGATTGTTTATTGCCAGTACAGTCTATCGTTACAGTCCGGGCCTGCCAACCATGACTGCATGCCTGTTTTGTTATGACAAGAAGGTAACAGAAGTGTTGCAGGGTTGTTCGATGCCTCTGGTTGTTAAGTTCGCAGACACGCAGAAAGAGAAGGAAGCCAAGAAGTCGCAGCAGACTCAGATGGCTGGGCTGCTCGGACCGACCGCTCAGCCAACCTCCCTTCTACAACAGCTGGGAGGCGTGCTCAACCCCAACTTAATGTCTGTACGTTGCTTTTTGTTCTCAACAATCAAGACGGTACAACCAGAGTGCGAATAATAACAAAAAATAATAGTTCTAGAACAATTCGCCACCACCGATCGGTCGTGGGACAACTCGTCGCGGTACAGTGCATGCCTGCGACGAATTGTCCGGCCACGAATTGTTGGTGACGAATTGTCCGGCGACGAATTGTCCGTGACTAATTGTCCGGTGACGAATCGATGGCCACGAATTGTCCGGCTCCCCTCGGTTCCTACTCTAGTGGTCTTACCATAAAGGCAGCTATATTTCAGCTGCAACAACAAACCCAGTCAGGCGGGGTCAACATGCTGCAAGGTCTTCCCCAGCTAGCAGCCCTATCAGCTCTGCTACAAGGAGCTGCCACCAACAACCCGAACGCGCTGGCGGCAGTGCTGGGAAACGGTAAAGAAGCCCATTATCGATTGAATAGCCGAATCGCTGTGTAACAGTCGGGGCAGGTGTAGCTGTGGTGTGTCTGGGTTGATGTGGTGTCTTCTAGTCCTGGCTAACTTAACGTCTGCGGCTGCGGGGCCCGACCAGTCGCCGGGCGTCAACCTGAACGCCCTGACCACGCTGGCCACTGCTCTAGCTGCCTGCTCGGCCGCCGCCTCGCCCCAGCAGGCCAACGGGGGCCAGACCGGCTCAGGTACCTCAGATATGGTTGGTTGGTTGGTGTGCGGCTGTGGTTGGTTAGACTCCTAGCTATACTGGCAGCAGATACTTTGTGTTGCCGTCTGTCTGTCTGTCTGGTCTGGTCTGTCGTTGTGTTGGTGTGAGCTTCCTTTGTTTCTCGGCTCTTAGGGCCTAGCCCTAACTGCACTCGCCTACATGTACTGGCGGACCTGGTGCAGAGAGCTAAACTGTCAACCATTTCTCACTGTGTGCTATTGGTCCTTATGTGGAGAGAAAATCTTGATGCTACCAAACGAACTTGAACCAAATACATAATTTTTTATCTTCACCAATTGTAAACATTGTTATTGTAGAAAAGGTTGTAAACTTTGACAAGAAATTTTGGAATTTGCTCACTGACCTCATTTTTGGTCATTCGGCATTTTTCAGCAGGCTATAATATCTTTGATGAATTTGTTAAATTTCTTTTTGGTTCAAAATCTGCTAAGGTTTACGCAGCTTTAACGCTAAGGAATACTACAGTCTTAATAATCACCCTCAGCTCAGCTTTGTTGCGCATTCTGGCATGCTTCGCTTCATTTTTGTTTCTCTTTTCCAGTTCGGTTACGATTTGATGAAAACACAATATGACAACATTTCATGAGATTTTATGAAAACACTAATTTAATCAGTTATTTAAAATTGAAAGCTGCACTACAAGTTTCATGATCACCAAAATCTAGATAGAGTCCATGATTTCTTGTCAGAGAAAGTGCAGCTACATTCTATGAAAGTTTCATTGAATTTTATACAAAACGGTATTTTATTCCACTCAGAAATCTAGTTTCTCTGAGTTGGTTAAAAATAATGTTAAGTTCACAAAATCCTGTTAAAATTTTCTAAACTGTCAGATCCATCAACTTTTTACAGTTTCATAGTTTTGAGCCTCACTCCTGCTCAGCTGGTCACTTTCTAAACGCTGAAGGCTGCCGTACATGTATGCTGCTTAGTTGGTCGAACTGGGGTTGTCCGGTGGCGCACGCTTGTTGTTTGCAGGAGTGGGCCAGTCACAAGTCAGGAATGTCTCTCCAGCCGGACTCGACCTGTCCCAGTTGCTTTCTGCCGGAGGAGCCCTACAGTCGCTGTCCGGTAAGACTGCTCTGAAATGGTTGCACAGACAGCACAACTGACTTGGGTGGCATCACGCAAAATCCAAAAACGCAAGGCAACTTTGCTCACCAGGGAGTTTTGCGCATGAGCTGAGTTGACCAAGCTGCCGCCCAAGTGGTTTGCGCTGTGTTCAGTGTGTCCACTGTGTGGTGTTGTGTGCGTTGTTTGCACAGTTTGCGCGGCACAGCTTCAGATTGGTCATCATTGCTTGTCCTTGTTGCACTGCTTACGGACTTGTCTTCTGCAGGTACAGTGCTGCCTCTGTCTGTCTCTGTCCTCTCCAGCTTCTCTCTAATCCCTTTCCGCTTGCCAAATGCGCTTTTGTTGTCTTTAGTGGACGTCTTGTACCCAGTCCAGCCGCAGTCCTACTGGATGCCGTATCCGCTCACCGAGCTGGAAGCCAATCAACCTGGAGGAGGTTTCTTCAGTTTCATTTGATTTTATTTTTACTCACATTATTATTACTATTTCTTTCTTGTTTGCTGTGCCGTAGACTGTGATGGACTGGATGAATAAAAGTTTGCATAGAGCGGTTGTAGGTCTGTCCAGTGCTCAAGTGTTGGCTAAGCCGGCCGCTGCTGTTCAGGCGGTGCCCTCAGCCACTTCGGCCACCAATCTGATCCAGCTGACTGGAACCCAACCTTCTCACTCGGTTGCCAATGCCACTACTGCTGCCAACAGGTTGGACGCTCTACAACAGGCCTACTCTGGCATTCAGCAGTATGCAGGTGTGTAGATGCCATGAGGACATCACTGGAGACCAAGCGAACCAAAACCATTGTTGCAGCGACATTCCCAGGCACGGCAGCGGGTCTGTCAGGAACCACGACTCCGGGTGCTCAAAGTGCCGTGGCGGCTGGCGGCGGCAAGCAACAGGAGGGTCCTGAGGGGGCCAACCTCTTCATCTACCACTTACCGCAGGAGTTCGGAGATGCTGATCTGGCTCAGACCTTCTCCCCGTTCGGCACTGTCATCTCTGCCAAGGTCTTCATAGACAAACAGACCAACCTCAGCAAATGCTTCGGTACGAGCACTCCTTTAGCTTGACAGAAGCCGTCAACACTCTCAGACAGTTTCAAATGAGAGTGACTGTTTGCTCACATAGGTCATCCACCAAAGGAGTTCATAGCTTGGAACCTGTTTCAGGATTCGTGTCCTACGACAACCCGTTGTCAGCTCAGACGGCCATTCAGGCGATGAACGGATTCCAGATCGGAACAAAGAGATTGAAAGTGCAATTGAAGAGGTCGAAGGACGAGGGAAAGCCCTACAGCCACCCTTCTCACCCGCACCTGCTGGCATCCAGCGTGGTTGGTCAGCAGCAGCAGCAGTAGTTGTTAATTGCCTTGGAAGCTTAACTCTAATTAGATTTGAAGCAAAAACAATGGTAGGTGCTTTACAGCGGCCACAAAGTGTCCTTGTCAAAATGTACATACTCTTTGTTGTTACTGTTTTTTTACTGTCGTCTCAGCGTACCGAAATCTCTATTTTTTGTAACTTTCTTTCAAGCCATCAATGATTCCCAGTTCTCTGACCACATGACATTGCGTATGTAGGTTTTTACGTGTTTTATTCTTTGTTTTTAGTTACAGTTTTGACTGACCGTCGTCTGATCTTGAGGAGATTTCTCTTCCTCCTCTCCCTTTGTACACATTCCGGCCCAGCACGCGCACAATAAGCACTATTGTTTCCTATCAGCTCAGCGCACTTTTGCTTACTTTTATGCCTTTTTCTTTTACAGTCAGGCAACTTTTGGCTATATATGTGTACTTAGCCTAGCCGGTTATTTGGTACTGTAAGCGCTACCACGTGTCCCACCCATAATTTCAGAGTTAAAACAAGTTTTATGTATTTAGCGTAATCGTTGTTTCGCAGCTAATTTTAGCAATTTAGTGTGCTGAATTGTAAAAACTAGAATTTTGTAGTTTGTGATATCGCTTTGGTACCAATTGACAACCGGTAGCACCAAGATATCTCAGCCTAGGCTTTGTCGAGGCTCCACCTCCTAAAGTTCTACTAGAGGCCTCTAGTAGATAGATCAATATAGGTTCAAAGCTGCTTGACTGTTGCAGTTAGGCCATAGCGCCATATGTGGTAACGGTACTTCGGGTAGTTTTACCTTAAACGGTACCCCTACCTGTAAGCTATGAGTATACCGTGTGGTACTACTACCATTTTGTATGAACTAGAACGTGGTGGTGCCATATATGGTACCAGTACCACAAGGTAAGGAAATTGTGTCATTATCACCACAGCGACCGAAGGTATTGGTACCACTACCCTTAGCACCGATACCGTATACGTATGGCGTTATAAGGGTCTACTGTGCTAATGGGCAAAAAGCTGTTCGGTGTTCTCACGCTTATAGGCTGACACAGCTGTCCGGGGCCAGTTGCCATATATTGATCTTGGTGTGTGTGTATGTGTGTTTGCTCAAACCCGTCGTACTTATGTTTCAGACGTGAGCGTGGTGGTGTGTCCCGGCTTGATGTTTGCTCTCACTATTTCACGTCCCGTCAAAACGTCACGTGCTACAACGTTCAATGTGCTTGGCGTGTTCTGCTCCGTATTATGTAAATTTTCGGCGTCCTCGTTGATCTTGTTCTTTTCTTGGTTCTCTTTTTTCTTTTTTTTTTGGTGACAGCCAGAAAAAATCGTGTTCTTGGTTCAAGTGTTGCTCTGTGCGTCCGATTTCTGTTTTCGGTTGTCATTCCTTCAAAGAAACGCTTTTTTCCAGATCATAGACAGAGAACTTTTTCTCGGTGCCTTTTATCTCTTGAACCAACTGGGCGCGAACCGGTTTGCTTATTCGTTTTTTGAACCGGTTCGGCCCGAGAGTACATAGAGAGTAAGCTCTGTATAGTGGGTGTTCTTATTTTGTTGTTCTTTGTTTACTCGTCATCGTCTGGTTTTGTTCGCAACTTGCGTTACTTGTATACGTACGTGTATTGTTGGCGCGGAGTATAGTCATAGTAGTATTAATTAATTAATTACTTCTGCGCGCCGGAAAACAGAGAAGAGATGTTTTCTTCTTGCCTACAGTATCACGATTGCCAGCTTACAAAAAACTGTCTTGCCTTTGTTAACTGTTGTTATCACGATGATTATGAAGCGAATGTATTGAGATGAGATTTTTTCGACTCTTTGTTACGCTCGAGACAAGTCCAATTGGTTTGCATCGGTGCGTGACGATAAATAATTAATAAAACTTATAAACAAGTCTACTCGTTTATTACTGAGACATTCGGAGGCTCTGGTTCTGATATCGAATCAACGTACATCAGTGATGTAAGATGAGGTAGCAGTACCGTATATGATGTAAGTTTGTATGATGAGTTGAACCGGTGTTAAACGCAGTGTTGGTCAAAAAGTTTCGGCTAAAAATAGTTTAAAATCGCTAATTTTGCACTCAAATTCAGCAAAAAAGTGCTGTTTTACAGGGGGTTTTGGCAATTTTTGTGGGTATCACGTCTTTTCCTCGCGGACAGTTCCTCGCGCGACAGTTCCTCGCCGACATTTCCTCGCGCGACTTTTCCTAGCTACGACTTTTTCTCGCGCGACTATTACTCGCGCGACTTTTCCTCGTATGAACAAAAAACGTTTTATCTCTTTTGTACAGTACGGAATAACAACTTTTCGGCTGTTTTCTACAGCCGAAAAACATAAACATGCTACACACTGCGAAAAGTTATGGACATGACCAGCAGACAGCTCGAAATCTGTCATGATAAAGGTAGGGGACAGCCCAGGTTGAAGCTGCTTAACCTTGACCAGCTTCCACTGGTAGATGTCTTCCGTTTTGCTGGGCACATTGCAGTAAGGGGCCGTCCTATAAACTACGACGTTCAAAAATTCAAAATTTTGCACCCCCACCCTTATTGCCAAAATCAGTGTTCCAAATTTGAGGGCAAATATCTTGAGAACCAAGCAGAGAAATTTAAACGTAGTTTTCCGCATGTTTACGCGCGATCAGCAAACAGAGAGATAAAAGAAGACTGTGATCACGCGTCCGGTCAGGTGTTGATTGCTGTCAAAGATTATTTACACCCGGCTAACTTATTGTCGCCGGCCGGCCAACGGACCAGTGCCCTACGTGGGCTTGATAAGAAAGAACATACTGTTGGCTCGGAATATTTATTCCTACGAGGAAAAGTCGCGCGAGGAAAAGTCGTAGCGAGGAAAAGTCGCGCGAGGAAAAGTCGGCGAGGAACTGTCCGCGAGGAAAAGACGTGTAGCCATTTTTGTGTCTCAAATTGCAAAATTACTTGCCAGTAAAATCTGAGAGGGTTAGAAAAATTGTCTCGGGGATCCCATCCGGGGGGTCTGGCCTAAGTCCGGTGGAGTGATGGCAGACCCCCTGTTCCATGTATGACTTCAAGTATCATCGGCCACTACGTAAATTTTGCACCGAATTAGAATATTTTCGGCAGGATTGTTATCGAAAAACTTGAAAAATGTTTATGCGGTCTACGTATGTAGTTATGTAGGAAATCGCAGACTGCTTATTGGCAATTTACCAAAGTCTCGTGAGCTTTGAAATCAAACTCTTAAAGCCAACTGTTTGCCGGCTGCTGGCTAGGCCCAGACGCTTTAAAGTTGGCTGTCGTTAGCCGTGTCAGCTGATAGATAGACTATGGATTGCTTACCAGACGAAATCCTAGAACTTGTGCTTCGTTTCCTGCCTATTACGGATAGAATTAAATTGGAACGGGTGTCATTTAGATGGAGCAATATTATGCCCTATGATAGACTAACTAACGTCGACTTGGTGGAACAATTATTTCCAGGTATTTTTCTTGGTTTTCCTATGTTTTATTGAGTCTATTTTGAAATGACTAAAAATATGCAAACTTTCAGGCAAAGAAAATCGCTTGGACACCCTTCCAATAACGTCAGCTTTGCGAAGCCTGCTTATTAGATGCGGCCAACACATCACCTCTATTAGCTTCGGTCGCGTTTATATCCTAATTACTCCAATTTGCATAGAAATAATTCATACATTTTGTCCTAATTTGGTGCACCTGGACTTATCCTACTGTACTATAACTGAAAATCTGTTCGCTAGCTTGTTCGGTCTGGCTCGCAGACTAATAAGTCTGGATCTTTCTAACACCCAATTCTCTGTTCGCGATAGCGAACAGTTTCGCAATAACGTTCTGCTTTTGTTCACCAACTTCTTGAATCTGAAGAAGATCAGCTTACAAAGAGGCTCGGTGAATGTCCTGCCGGCGGTCAAGTATTTACCCACCGGACTCACCTGTCTCAATTTGAACCAATGTTCGCCGCTGAAAGCACTGGTAGGATATAAATCTACAGGTGTCCCATGCTATAAGTGTTCCACCTCTGATCTTTACGGCGCGTCATTCACCACTGTTGTTTGATTGGATTTTCAGAATGTGTATGGTAATTTGTGCATACACCTTCAGAAAAACAATGTGTATTTTTGTGTATTTATGTGTATGTACTGAAAATACACATTTTTGGCCATAGTTTGAGTGAGAAAACTAGAAAAATTAGATCTATCATTATCATGGTGCACTGTTTGAAAACTAGGATATCTTTGAAATTGAGTTACTTAGGGCCATGGTTAGACTTTTTCAGGACATCTACTCACTCTTAGTACTGCAAAACTTCAAAATTTTAGAATTTTGTTCCGTACTTTATTGACTTTTTCCGATTAGATTTTTCGATCTGTTCAGTAACGTATCCAGGGGGTGTAGGGTGGGTACTAGTGTGGGTTTGTATATTCAAATATACATATACAAATTTGTATATATATACAAATGTTTTGGATATACATATACATATACATATACAAACGGACTGTTGATGCAATATTCAATATACATATACAAACAGACTTAATATACAAACGGTTTGTATATTTTCATTTGTATATTTTTGCCGTCAGTAGTTTAGCGCATTTTGGCCACTTTCGTACGGTAATTGAGATATTTTTACAGTTTCTTCGGGTGTTTTTGTATTTTGAGCCTATGTCTTCAATTTTTCCAGAAGAATTTGTTAAATTTGCGGTTTAGCCTCGTCTGCATTAAGACCAAATATTATCATCTTCGTTTTAGAAGTATTTCGTAATGAGTTTTGCTGTTCGAAACGAAAAAATGGAATAGTAGGCACGCTCAACGACGAAATTGATAATCGAATCCCGCACGTTTACCATTTCGTTTCATCGCAGTTTTAAACGTGTTATTATTTTTTCAGATAAACCCGTTCATCCATTCTCCCTATGATGCATAATAACGATTTCAGGGGCTATTTCTGCTTAAAACTATGTACGAGCCTAGTAGGCCAGAAGACTAAAGCCAGAACCTAAGCCTTAACATACCTGTTAACCTAAAACTAATGGGTGTACCTAAAGCGTAAGTTTGAATTTGTTGCTAGCATTTGTATTACTTAAAGATTTTCGACCACCGGTGACTTACCCACACCGCACAAAAAATTTCTTGATATTACAGATCTAAAAAGCCTGAGTTATAGCAACAACATAAATTTTAGCTGGTAAAAATCTTAGACTGAGGGCAGTATCACTTAATAGAGTTCGCACCGGTTGGGAGAACTGCCTGAAATCGGAATACACTCATGCAATTTGAGAATATTTCATGGCTAGCCCTACAACGCCCTACCATATGACAATGACACCCGTCATGGTACCCCTAACCCACCTCGTTTGTCGAAATCATGCTTTCCAGCGGAAAATTTTTAATATGTTTAATATACAAATATACAAAAAAATATGCAATATTGAAATTTTGTTTGTGTATGTATAAACTAATGTGCATTTGTATATATATACATATACATATACATATACAAACGAAGTAGGCATATATGTGCCCACGTTAGTGGGTACAGCCCCTTTGTGGTGGAGGTAAGAAGAGAAAGTCTGTCAAAAATAAGCGAAACTAATGAATTATGTACCGAAACTGTCTATTTTGTGCTCAGAATGCCTCTTAAATGCGTTTTGAAGGCTAAAGTTTCAAAATTTTCTAGCCCTGATCGGGCAGAAGCCCAACAAGAAGCCCAGAGGCCACTTTAAACTACTAAAACTTGTAATTTCTGTTAATTTTAAGTCTGGAATGTGTTTTAAACGCGTTTTTAAAGGCAAATTTTGCTAATTTTTTTTACCCTGGTTGGGCGGCCCAACCAGACACTTTCAAAATTTTACACCCCCCTTTCCGAAATCCTGGATACGCCACTGGATCTATTGATATAGTCGCACGCCACTAACGATCGAATGTGGAACACTTAGCATAGAGGACCCTAGATGGAAACTACACTACAATGTATACTATCAAACTTCAGATCCTGATTCAGTTTCTACAAACCAGCGAAAATCTGGAAGAGTTACATCTATCTGCTTATAACAAATTAAACGGTCCCGTTCTAACAGCCATCACCGACTTGGAACATCTAAAAGTTCTTGACTTGAGTCATTTGGCATTCTGCCAAATAATGATCGACAATACACAGTTTGCACAAATCGATTTTCAACTGATTGGAGAGCTGAAACATTTAGAGGTAAATGAATTTGTTTAAAATTTTGTTCGGTAAAAAGAACATTGCACATTTAGGAACTAAACCTACAACACAACAACGGCTTGGTGGACGGCGAACTGCGCGCCATCTGTCGGTCGTGCACGAAACTTCGCAGTCTAAATTTGGCCTGTAACAGTGGAATCACCGATTTTGCTCCTCTTTTGCTCCTTCCACACCTTCAATCGATCACCATCGCCGGTACCGATCGATTCACCGATCAGCACTTAACTGCTCTCTCGTTGAATGGTGGATTGAAGAAAATTACTGCTTGGAACGTGCCCAATTTAGGCGGAAACGGTTTGGAAGCTCTCCTAAATAGTCGATGCAGTGCTATTCTGGTGGAAATAAGTCTGAGCGGTCACTCATGGGACTCAGACGCTGTTTCTGATGAACTTTTGTGCGATTTGCTCTTGAACTGTCCGAAATTGGAAGTTCTGGTGCTGCAGGGTTGTGAGAATGTCAGCGACGACAGTTTTGCCGCCCTTTGCGATCTGCCAATTAAACTGAAAGTGTTGGACCTGAGTTTTTGCTCCAACTTATCGGATGAAACGGTGGAGGCCTTGAACGGGTTGATGGACAGAAAAATCGTCTTGCGCAAGTCGCTGCAACTTTTATTCTATGCACATCAGACTAAAGTGACTAGAGCTGCTGTACAAAGTACTTGTTCCACTTTGAAAGTTATACTGTAAATGTAGCCAATAGTTAAAGTGTCCTGTTTTGGCCGTTAAGTGGTCCACTGACTTTCAAGGAATATCTGAACTTTTCCTGTTTCGAGCATGCATGTCCATCAATCGAAACAAGAGTTGGGTTTGCTTGGTAGAGTAGTGAAAATCGTTCAAAAATTGCTAAAAATCGAAATTTTGGCTGAAAGCTCTAATAAATACAGCTAAAATTCGCGCATTTTTAGGCAATTTTCGCATCTACGGGGTCACAAAAAACACCACAACAGATTTTCTACTGTCGCACTGGCAAGTGCAAATCCCAACAGATTTGAATGAATCTTTTTAAATGAAAGATAAATAAATTCTTGAAGGATCGATGCAGGGATGGATATTTTTCCGAAAAAACCTCGGCCTGTTTTTTTCCGATTTTTTTCCCTAAATCGCGGAAAAAACTCCAGCCCAAGTTTTGAGTATCCTAGCCTGTTTTTTGATTCCTAACGCTTTTTAGCGCCTTCCTCAGTCTTTTCAGAACAGAAATACCCGTCTTACATGGATATAAATCACGAAACAGGCATGAAACAGTCCCTGACAGGCTCCATGAATAAACACTATATGCAAATTTTCTTACAGCAGTTTGTCTTTTTGTTTTTGATTGCCAAATTTGGCGTTTTCTATTGTTTTTCTAACAGTTTTGAGCCAGTCTAGCCTATTATGCATATCAAAAGTCCATTTTTTAACTGAAAAATGATATAAATTAGCTATTTTACCTTGAGTTTTTTCACGATTTATGTTATTTTTCGACCCTTAGGAAAAAAAACCGGTTTTTTTCGGAAAAAAAGGAGAAAAAACAAAGAAAATACACACCTCACATCCCTGGATCCTGGATCGATGTTACTTTTATTAAGATGCTCTGCATACTTCCCGAGATATTTGCCCTCAAATTCAAAGCAGTGATTTTGAGAATGAACGGGAGCGATTATTAATTCCTGCAAATAATTTTTTGAAGTTGTAGTTGTCGGTAGTACAGCGTAGTGTACAGTACAGCATAATTTTGTGATAACGCTCCAAACACGTCTTATGTAAATTCAGGTGCAGTTCAGTTTAGGTCAGTCTAATTGTAAAGTTACTGACGCGCTCAATTGCCTTTGATCAGTCTCTTGCTATGCACTGTTGCTGATAAAACCTTCCTTTGGCCACCTAACTTGCGCTCACGCTGTTAGGTTATGGGCCCAGCCCCCTGGCTTTCTTCTATTGTGGTTTACTGAGGTAAACCCCCACACACCTGCGGCAGCTATGGCGTAGTATGCTCGGCCGGTGTTGTGCGTGCGAATGGCAGAGGTGGTAACGCAGCAAGGGAAGCAGCAGTCATGGCAAGGTGCACAGATGAGGCAGGTGGCTACAGCAGCGCCGAGAGCTGAGGAGTCGGACGAGGCGGCGGTGTACTCCCGTGCCAGATGTCGCGTGATCGTTCTTCACTTCGGTGCACCTCAGCAGACGTTGTCCTGTGGGCCTGTCCGTCTCGCTGATGCCTGGGTCGATTCCAGCACTTTTGTTCTGTGTGCTGAGGTGGCTGATTCTGCGTGTGAGGATCGTGCTTCCAGCAACGAGAATGTGTCTGGACTTCAGTCAGACGGCATTGTTGCTTCTACAGTCACGCAGAATGGATGCCCCTCTCAACAGACAGTAGGGGCCCGGAATGGTCAGGTATCATGTCACTTGTACTTGAAGGCTGATCCCGTTCTTGTAGACACCGTCAGTTCGGTTCGCCTTGGTTGGTCGCATGATGGTGGAGACCAGATACAAAAACAACCCATCTCGCTTGGCTCCGGATGTCCCTCACGCGTAGGGACTCCAGCTGGTAAACCGGTTAGTTTGTCTAACCTGCCCCGTGCTCTCGTTTCCGTTTCCGCTGATCGCCTCGTACAGCCGGAGGAGGAGGAGCGTGCAGCTGTACCTCGTCTCCAGCGTGAAGGGTTTCTGAGCAAACCAGACGTACCCGCGGTCATTCGGCAACCAGTTGAGAAGCCAGTGGCACCAGCAGTCCTTCAACTTCCTCCAGCGGTTCATGCTCTAGCTCTTCGGCCAGTTGAGTTAGTCAATCGCCAGGTTCGTCAGGTTCAGGAGGAGCAACAACAACCGGAGTCACAAAGTACACGCCATTGCCAGTCACAACTACGGCCACCAGTGGAAGACTTGTGTTGTAAACACCTGTTCTGTGATATGTTGTGTCTGCGTAGTCACTTTATTCTACTGGTGTGTTGCCTAATTCGACTAGCCAGTCAAGTAGCCTAGCCTAGCCAGTAATTTAGTAGCTTCTCTTGGTTTTAGCTCTTCTTTATGTAGGTGATTTTTGCGTTATCAAGGAGGAGTGTCGGTAGTACAGCGTAGTGTACAGTACAGCATAATTTTGTGATAACGCTCCAAACACGTCTTATGTAAATTCAGGTGCAGTTCAGTTTAGGTCAGTCTAATTGTAAAGTTACTGACGCGCTCAATTGCCTTTGATCAGTCTCTTGCTATGCACTGTTGCTGATAAAACCTTCCTTTGGCCACCTAACTTGCGCTCACGCTGTTAGTAGTAACCCATTTTTAATGTTGTTTTTATTTCTTCCAGGACAGGACAGAATGTTTTATCTGAATAATCGCCTATGGGCGCTGTTTGGAAAAGCTTTCCAAGTAATCGCCCAGGGGACACTAATTGGGGATCGTTATTTGGAAAAAGCTGGATAGATAATTGCTTTACCTTATGAGCGCAATTACCACAAAAACGAAGAGATACACTAATGTACGTAAGCTGCTAATGAGACGGATATATTTGATATGATTTGGTTGTTGTATGAGAGAGCGGAAAAGTTTTATTGACCAACAAACTAGACATGAAATGAATGAGTCTCAGTTGTATTTAGTAGGAAGACTAGTAGGGCCCTTCAGCCATTGTTCCCCGTATCTGCAGTGGCCCTGCGACCACCATTTTCCGATGTCAGCGTAGCTTCTTTTCTCTTGCAAATTTCCCTTCTGTATTGCCTGACAGATCAGACGAAAGCCATTCAATCCCTGTCTGATGTGCAAATTCAGATGCTTCTTCCACTCAAAATACTTCAAGTACTCTTGGTGGTTTAGGTCCAAAAATCTGAGATACCGAGCCAGTGCAGCTGGGCTGCCAAAATGCTGCACATTTATGTAAGCCTTGCGTGGCACTATTCTGTCATAGTTCCCTCCGCCGTAGACCACCGGCAATAAATTTGCATAAAGCGCGTTGGTGAACTGTCCTGTGATGTAGTCAGTGCAGATGGAGGTCTCAAAGGCCAGATAGAATTTGTAGCGCTCACCCAACGTTTGGTAACAACCCAGTTCGTCTTCGGGCTCAGAAAAGAACTCTCCACAGTGACTGTAGGTGTCTATAGGAATGTACTTTTTAAGTTCTTTCACTAGTTTTTCTCTCTTGCTATCTGTCTCGCAATGGCGGCACATCCAAACAACTGCCCCTGTCTTGTTTTTCAGCTGAGGAAAATGGTGGTTGAGTAGTGGCATTGAGCGTTTGGTGACGAACCCACAGGGAGCAGGAAAATCAGAATCCAGTCGGTAAGTCATGGTGCGATTGATGTTCAGACCATTCAGCAGCGATACGTTCTGGTCTGAAACAGAAAAGTCAGTATTATATTAGAAAAAATCTGTCAGTAAAAAGGTTGCTTTCTGCTAAAAATCCCATTTTACACTAAACCCTGCTCAGGATTTGAGAATTGACCTCCATTCTGCACATACTGTACATATAACTTGTCATCCACCGACGAAGGGGGAGGGGTAGAGAGGTCTGGCGCCGGTCGGGGGGTCTGAGCCCAAATTCTAGGGAGGGGTTGGGCATTCAAAAACGCTAAAGAATCGCAATTTTCGGCTAAAATCGCTAATTTGGGCTCAAAAGCGCTGCTTTACAGGCGATTTTAGCAATTTTAGTGTCTGAAATTCTAAGAAATCCCAAAAATTTGGTCAAAAAATTACTTCCGAAGTTATGCTACGTATGTCCGAAGTCGGGTGAGGGACAGATCCCCGGACCCCCTGTAATTATTGTACACT
>JASANB010004184.1:0-11070 GCA_030248155.1 Sabatieria punctata
GAGCCAGCCGAAGAAGATGACTAGAATGCGTGTTTCTCTCTAAAGGACATTTGCCCCATCTCGGCACCGTTTGTTGGCGCCTAGTTGTCTGTTTGTTTGTTTGTTTGTTTGGTTCGTTTACAAGATATACAACATAAATATGTGCTTGTGTAAGCATTTTTCAGCCGTCTACTGTTTCGTTGCGTCACTGAATAAATAAAGAATCGCATCTTTTGATAGTTTTGCTGGAATGATTGCTCTTCTAAACAGCTGCATCGAGTATTTTAGCACTTAGCAAGGTTTTTCAATACATAATCTCTGTCTAAAGTCTGTCCAAAAATAAGCCATTAACTTTTTATGGGGAGCCTGACCGAGTTCTCAGGACCAAAGTGCTCGGCCGCCATCTAAATAGCGAACCTAGCGGTCGGCCTGCCGCAAAGGCTGATGTTTTAGCTCGCCATTAGCGAACACGGCTGTGTAATTGATACATGACCTAGCGAGACGCTTAGCCCTGTTTAGCGAACTTTTCGATTGGGTTCGAAAATGGGAGATGATAATCGCTGGAATGAAATGGAACGGCCATGATAATCGGAAATATCAGTGAACAAAAATTCTGAAGTGATATGCAGTGATACACAATAAGCAAAGCAGGGTTAGTTGACAATCACATACAAATGGTCCCAACGGATACAGTTGATCGGACTGCGGGGTTTGGGTTTGTTGATGAGCTGGAGAGTCATCCCCTCCACGTCAACCACGTCAGCCTTGCAATCTGCAGTCAGCACTCTGTCCTTGTTTCTTCTCTTCTTCACACTCATCTTAATTTTGGCGTGGTTGGAGTTGTCTTCGTTCTGGAAGTAGAGCTCGAACCGCTTCAGTGTTTGCTCGTGGCACGCCATCTTTGTGTTGTAGACTGGGGTGGTTCTGTTGGGAGCTGCAAACAGTTCAGTGAGTACTTTAAAGCAGACCAAGTCAACGACTTGCCCAGCTTTATGGGCAGCACATAGTCCAGGTCGCCTCCCAGCCAGCAGGAGCGGGAAGTGGAGCGGATGGTGATTTCGGAGGTTCTGTTGTTGGTGAACCGAACCTTCACCACATCGCTCAGTGCGCTCTCCAAGTGCAGCGTGAACAGCACACAGAAGACGATAAAGCAATTTATTTGGATCTGCAACTTTATTTATCCTTTTTTTATATTCAGGTTGGATTTCCTAAATCCTATGGAGAAAATGACTCCTCTTCTCAGTAGGCAGGGAGATTCCGGATTCCCCAAACTAAATCTCATCTCTACCTACTATATACGCATGCATATAAAATGAACGCAACTTACCTCGCCGTAAAGAGTAGGTTCAAAACACGACAAGCCAAACAGAGAAACAACACAACAACAGACAGAAATAAGAATAGAAACAGAAATCTGTCTGAGGGCAGTAACCACCAATCGATAAATGCCAACAGCTTCTGAATGGCTTGAATGATTACATTGTTGATTGGAATTCGTAGCATAGCCAAGAATATCTTTAGACAGAATTACATCTTTGTCTGCAGTCTGTCAGCCAGGCGTCGTTTTGGCTGATAGTGTGCAGGAACTAGAGATGTGCACGGGCACCTTTTTTCCGGCCCGGCCCGGCGGGCCGATCAGGTGAGGCATGCCCGGCCCGCCATGCCCGACGGGCATCAAAATCGGGCCTGGCCCGGCCCGGCCCGCCCAAAATCCGGCCCGGCCCAGTCCGGCCCGTTAATTTTGCTTTGTCTTACTAAATTTTTCAAAATTTGGCATGAATTTTCAGATTAAAAGCTAAATTTCATGTTAAGCTTTGGAAATTGTCATTTTAAAACAGCGAATTTCAAGTTTATGCTTACTTTTAATTAAAGTGCGAACTGGTATTGGGTTGTTTTCCAGGAATTGGATATCGGGTTTTTTTGTCATTGGTAATGATACACAATGTACTAATACCATACGATGTACATTAAATATCCAGGGCAGTGGGGGTGGTTGACACCCTTTTTAAAGCCAGACGCAGAAGCTCAACCCTATAAATCAAAGTGTGCACTTGAATCTAAGCCTGAGCTCCAAATTGAGGCTTAAAATTAAGTTGGTCGGCTGGTGGGGTAAAGGCTTTTGTACGAACGGCACCAAGGCTAAAATTTCTGTTAAAATAATTCTGCATATGGTAGAACGGCGCGTATTTTGAATTCATTTGGGCAATGCTAAGGTAATCAAGGTGTTCTTTTTTGTATTATTCTGTTCTTTTTCTTCATACATGCCCGACGGGCATCAAAATCGGGCCCGGCCCAGACCGGGGGGCCTGAAATGGTGCCCGGCACGGGCCGTCCAAAATCGTTGACGGGCATGCCCGGCCCGTGCACATCTCTAACAGGAACATTATTGTCAGCTATTGACGTCGCGCTGTTAGCTAGAAATGGCTTTTTGC
Source organism: Sabatieria punctata (assembly GCA_030248155.1). NCBI lineage: Eukaryota > Metazoa > Nematoda > Chromadorea > Araeolaimida > Comesomatidae > Sabatieria > Sabatieria punctata. The sequence goes on from JASANB010004184.1 coordinate 2,412, forward strand.
TATGATTCAAGCTGTTTTTCTTACTGTAGGTAGAACTACAAGTTGTTGATTTTCTTCATGAGTTCATCAAGAATTTCTCTACTCTGGGTCATGCACTCGTGATAGACGTATGACTGTACGTGCCCTTAGTTATCAAAAGCTGCTCTAAGAACAAGCCGCTGGCTATAAATCTTATACAAAGGTGCCATACTGTATAGAGCTGTTGATAGGTTGAGCCATGCTCAAAGTGCTTCTTGCCTGTCTTGTCTTGTCTCTTGTGACATGTTACCCACAGATTTACCATGACCGAAGTTGTGGTCGTTGTAGTGAGAAAGCAAATCAAAAGAAATGTTGCGATGATATGTGCAACACAGAGCTCAGAAAGTTGGGACTTAAGAACTGTGAGGCCGACTGCAACAAAGGGCTCACCTGCGGTTAGTTCTCACACTCAAAATCTCATGCATTTCTGCTTGGGTCTGTCTTATAACCCCCAAAATGACCATACTCCATATGGAATACATTTGGGAATTTGGGAATCCTATGAATTCCCAAGGCAAAAAATCAATGATGATGAAATCTGTCCTTGATTCGCAGGCCTGGGAATTAAGAGCCACATTTTATAAAACCGGGGCGGGTCCGCTACTAACCGCGGAACATGAAAAATTCTGACCTATAGTTTTTATTTGATAAATCGATAGCTCTATGGTAGAAAATAACACACGAGAAGTATTTTCACTCGCCTATCACTAATATGCAAATTAGAGCCAAAAACGTGTTTTTCCAGCCAAATTCGGTGTTTCTTTTATTTCTCCCGGATGCGTTGACGGATTGGGCTGATATTTTCAGTAATAATGCTAGGTATATTGGGTGTTGTACCTATAGAATATGAAGAGGATCGGCCAAGGTTGAGATCGCAAATTATAATGAGATGCAAATTTTTGGGTCCTGTAGAAAATCGAATTTTGCAAAAAAGGTACATCGAAATTTTCGACCAAACTTTCAGTGTAGGTTGCTTAAGTGTCCCTCAAAGTAACCCTCTTTTTCCGTTTGTGGACTTTGTCTCTGTTTCGAGAAATTAATGTTCGAATTTTCATGCACACGTTGGTAGAAAAAAACCGGATTTTACTTCCAGCTCTCGTTTGAGCAGACGGATCTTTTAGCGTTCAGTCTCGCTCGAAAGAGCGCGCAATGGCCGATCGATTGGTTGGTCGCTCACCAGAAACAAACCACTGAGTCGGGTACTGTAAGAGTTTAAAGTGAGCGAGTTGACCACACTGCGATTTTTTCATGTTTTTGAGTTCTGTAATGTTGTTTATCATGGCTTTTGACTTAAAATCCGAATGGAAAGTGTACGCTACGGTTGGAGAAGGCTCAGCGTGCCTTAGTAATCATTATTCAAGAGCTGAATGTGAAACGCACAGCTGGCCACCTCCAGGCATTCTCTCAATTGACATGGAACCTTTTCGAAAACGCTGTACCTTGCCAGATTTGGGTTTTGTTTGGCGGCTCTTCTTCAAGTATAGCATTCAGCTTTTGAATAATGATTGTTAGAGGCACGCCGAGCTTTGTATGAAACCTCCGATAATGCAAATGTACAAGATAATGGTTTATTATAAACAGTAACACAGAGTCCCGTTCTAATTTACGCTGACTCAGTGATTTACTGCTGGGAGTCAACAAGAATGCAAAGACGTACATTGTATGTTGCGCTGGCTCTCGTGGCATACACGCAAAGTTTTATTATCCTAAAGACAGAAAGACAATCGGTAAAGCGCACACAAATCTGACACACACAACAGACCGACAGACCGTTTGTGAGCCAGCCAATGAACAAAACGGACACTGTCAAGAAATCAATAGTCCGCATGTATGCTTTGAGCAGACTCGTTTAAGGTGAGCGAGTTCAGCCAGCACACTACGATTTTCTCCATTTCTAATATGGTTTTTGTCTCAAAATAGTTTACTAGAGACATGCTCAGCTTTTTCCAAAGTTTGCATACACTTTTCAATCCCAATTTGAGGCAAAAGTCATGATAACAACATTATAAAACTCAGAACATGAAAAATATTGCAGTGTGGTCGACTCGCTCACTTTAAACTCTTACAGTACCCGACTCAGTGGTTTGTTTCTGGCCGTCCACCAACCAATCGATCGGCCATTGTGCGCTCTTTCAAGCGAGACTGAACGCTAAAAGATCCGTCAGCTCAAACGAAAGCTGGAAGAAAATTCCGGTTTTTTCTACCAACGTGTGTGTATGAAAATTCGAACATAAATTTCTCGAAACACAGACAAAGTCCACAAATGGGAAAAGAGGGTTACTTTGAGGGACACTTAAGCAACATACACTGAAGGTTTGGTCGAAAATTTCGATTTACCTTTTTTGCAAAATTCGATTTTTTACCAGAACCCAAAAAATTATAATTTACGGTCTCAACCTTGGCCGATCCTCTTCAAATTTTATAGGTATTGTTGAAGAGTTTGATAGTTTTGTGTGAGTGTTTGTATTATCGAGTTATCGAGTGGTTGCGTGTGTGTGCATTTGAGAGTGTGTGCGTGTGTGTTGTGTTGTGTGCGAGATTCACTAGTAAAGACTCCTCAACTCCGTTTCATTGGTGCCGAGACCCGGGAGCCACCTTCAGTCAAGTTCCACTACAACGCACAAGTTCTACTACGAGTCTCGCCTCAGTATGTACAACACCCAATATACCTAGCATTAATACTGAAAAAATCAGCCCGATCCGACAACGCTTGCGGGAGAAATCAGAGAAACACCGAATTTGGCTGGAAAAACACGTTTTTGGCCCTAATTTGCATATTAGTGACAGTCGAGTGAAAATAATTCTCGTGTGTTATTTTCTACCATAGACCTATCAATTTATCAAATAAAAACTGTAGGTAAGAATTTTTCATGTTCCGCGACCTGCCCCGGTTTTATGAAATGTGGCTCTTAAAATGGCATATAATTCGCTTTTTGCAAATTTGTTGGGAATTTTGGGGCTTGGAAATTTAGCAGCTGACTCATTAGCCCCTCAACTGTTAAATTCCCAAGTTTGCTTGGCAACGCGTCAGAGCGAGTCCGGGCGAAACTGCCAATTCTGGGTCATCAGCGAATTTAAAAGAACTGGACGGTCGCGAATTTGCAGAATTCCCAACTTCTGTTTGGGAATCAGCTAGAATTCGGCCCCACATATAAACGGTGGGAATCCTAGCAAATTCCCAATGAATCATCTGGGAATTGTATGCGAATCAAGATTCACTGGGAATTTAGCGGTAGTCGGAAAGAAGGTATAAATAAAGCACATACTTTCGGCTTCTTGAGTGTGTACTGTGTTTTTAGATGGCAGGAATCCCGAGGACTACAAGGGGTGCCATGACAAGCTTGATGAATGTCCCCAGTTGTCTTACTACTGTTACACACCCCATGTCGCGGGATACACTTGTCCAGTCACTTGCAAGCAATGCGGTACTAGCTCAGTGAGTGGCTTTTACCAAAGGCTCAACTTTGCAGACCCAAACAAGAAGTATGAAGGATGTATCGACACGCTAAAGGCGTGTCCGAAGCTGGAAAAGTCCTGCGGTGCCAAGTGGGTGAAGGAAGCCTGTAAGAAGACCTGCAAAGACCCAATCTGTGTTTAGGTTCTGTGGCCTGTTAGGTTTTAGGCAGAATCAGCAAATAAATCAGTTCAGATAAAATCCGTCCGATTCTTGTTTCAGTGGTGCTAGCTAGCACTCAGTCAGTACTAGGGAGTCCCACTGTCACTGTTACACCTACACGTTTGACTATTAGTGGCGCGCGATTGTGCCAACGGAATCAACCAAATTTCACACAAATATAGTGCCCATCGATTATCGATTCTTTCTGGTGGGACGTATGTGACTGCGCAAACCATTTTATTAGGGTTTTCTGGCATGGCAAATTTTTAATGGAACTGTCTATTTGTGGTGGCTACTGTCACATGATACCTTATTACCTTGATTGACTATCAATTTCTTGTCATGCAAAGCAGTGCAATGGGTGAAGTGAGCAGCTCAAACAATATTGGTATCTGAGGAAAATTACTGAAGTGGATTGAGGCTTACTTGTCAAATCGCTTACAGTATGTATCAGTAGATAACGCAGTTTCTTCCTCAATTCCTGTAACCTCTGGTGTTCCTCAAGGTAGCAAATTAGGCCCCCTGTTGTTCCTTATTTACATAAATGACCTCAGTTCGGTGCTTACTGAGTCAAAATTTGCTCTTTACGCTGACGACACTAAACTCTACTTTGCCCTTCCTCGAAACGCAGTAAATGTTGTCTTACAGCGAGATCTTGAGAGGGTGATGCATTGGGCAGAGAGAATGCAGCTATCTGTCGCAAAACAAAAATGCGCTGTCCTGCATCTTGGTTACGGTAATGCTCATACAAATTTCATATGTCTTGGTCGTCAGCTTCAATCAGTTGATACAATAACTGATCTTGGTGTGCTAATCTCTAATGATCTTGGTGGCAGCAGCTCCTCTCTTTGGCCATTTTATTACCTTGGCCTGTTTCATTATGGCACTGTAAGAGGTGGAACAAATTCTTCATTTTGATCAAATCGCTGCAGTGGTGGCAGCTCCTCTCTTTGACCATTGTCATTACCTTGTCCTGTTTCATTAGATCACTGTAAGAGGTGCGACAAATTCTTCATTTTGATCGAATCGCTGCAGCACCGGCAGGACCTCTACTTTGGGCATTTAATTACCTTGGCCTGTTTCATTACAGCACTGTAAGAGGTGGAACAAATTCTTCATTTTGATCAAATCGCTCCAGTGGCGGCAGCTCCTCTCTTTGGCCATTTTATTACCTTGGCCTGTTTCAGTTCAGCACTGTAAGAGGTGGAACAAGTGCTTCATTTTGATCAAATTGCTGCAGCGCCGGCAGCTTCTCTCTTTGACCGTTACCATTACCTTGTCCTGTTTCATTACAGCACTGTAAGAGGTAGAACAAATCTCTCTTTGACCATTGTCATTACCTTGCCCTGTTTCATTAGATTGCTGTAAGAGGTGGAACAAATTCTTCATTTTGATCAAATCGCTGTGGTGGTGGCAGCTTCTCTGTTTGGCCATTTTATTACCTTGGCCTGTTTCATTATACCATGGTAAGAGGTGGAACAAATTCTTCATTTTGATCAAATCGCTCCAGTGGCGGCAGCTCCTCTCTTTGGCCATTTTATTACCTTGGCCTGTTTCATTTCAGCACTGTAAGAGGTGGAACAAATGCTTCATTTTGATCAAATCGCTGCAGCGCCAGCAGCTTCTCTCTTTGACCATTACCATTACCTTGTCCTGTTTCATTACAGCACTGTAAGAGGTAGAACAAATCTCTCTTTGACCATTGTCATTACCTTGCCCTGTTTCATTAGATTGCTGTAAGAGGTGAAACAAATTCTTCATTTTGATCAAATCGCTGTGGTGGTGGCAGCTCCTCTGTTTGGCCATTTTATTACCTTGGCCTGTTTCATTATAGCATGGTAAGAGGTGGAACAAATTCTTCATTTTGATTAAATCGCTGCAGTGGTGGCAGCTCCTCTCTTTGGCCATTTTATTACCTTGGCCTGTTTCATTACAGCACTGTAAGAGGTGGAACAAATTCTTCATTTTGATCAAATCGCTCCAGTGGCGGCAGCTCCTCTCTTTGGCCATTTTATTACCTTGGCCTGTTTTATTTCAGCACTGTAAGAGGTGGAACAAATGCTTCATTTTGATCAAATCGCTGCAGCGCCAGCAGCTTCTCTCTTTGACCATTACCATTACCTTGTCCTGTTTCATTACAGCACTGTAAGAGGTAGAACAAATCTCTCTTTGACCATTGTCATTACCTTGCCCTGTTTCATTAGATTGCTGTAAGAGGTGAAACAAATTCTTCATTTTGATCAAATCGCTGTGGTGGTGGCAGCTCCTCTGTTTGGCCATTTTATTACCTTGGCCTGTTTCATTATAGCATGGTAAGAGGTGGAACAAATTCTTCATTTTGATTAAATCGCTGCAGTGGTGGCAGCTCCTCTCTTTGGCCATTTTATTACCTTGGCCTGTTTATTATGGCACTGTAAGAGGTGGAACAAATTCTTCATTTTGATCAAATCGCTGCAGTGGTGGCAGCTCCTCTCTTTGACCATTGTCATTACCTTGGCCTGTTTCATTACAGCACTGTAAGAGGTGGAACAAATCCTTCATTTTGATCGAATCGCTGCAGCACCGGCAGGACCTCTACTTTGGGCATTTAATTACCTTGGCCTGTTTCATTACAGCACTGTAAGAGGTGGAACAAATTCTTCATTTTGATCAAATCGCTCCAGTGGTGGCAGCTCCTCTCTTTGGCCATTTTATTACCTTGGCCTGTTTCATTACAGCACTGTAAGAGGTGGAACAAATTCTTCATTTTGATCAAATCGCTCCAGTGGCGGCAGCTCCTCTCTTTGGCCATTTTATTACCTTGGCCTGTTTCATTTTAGCACTGTAAGAGGTGGAACAAATGCTTCATTTTGATCTAGTGTTGTTACAATACCAAAATTTCCGTTTGACTATGACTATGACTACCGCCCGTTTGAGTACAATACCAGAGTAGTCAAATTTGACTATATCGTAGTCAAACCATTTGACTACTATGACCACTGGTTTGACTACTTTGACTACTTATTGAAACAGAGCCAAATAGACATTTTTAGCGATTTATAAGCTTCAGTCACCTGAAATGGCTGTGACTACATCCATAAATCGTTTAGTTTGAAATAAATTGTATAATTAGTTGCAAAAATGAGCGCATTCTGTTGAAATTTTCGATACAAAACGAAAAGATTCTGCACAAAAATATCACACAAAAATAGAACAAAACGGCTTTTGCATGTGAAACCAAGAGAATTCTTGAGTTGTCTCATCTCATGCTCTTCTTTGCTGCGCAAAAGGTTTTTAGAAATCTTATGTCATATTTTTTACTTTCAAAGCTTGCATCAAGCAGAGATTCAATGACTGGCACCAGTCATTGCTTCAATTTTTTTTTGAAAAAAGGTTGTTGGTGTTCTAAAGTCCAAAGTTCTTTGAAACGTAACAAGTTTGCAAAATATTTTGTTGCGAATAGCAAAAAAAGTGGTAAAATGTTGGTGAAAACCCTGCTGCTTATAGTAAAACGTAGTCATAGTCAAACGGTTTGACTACCTGGTCTTCGTTTGACTACGTATTGATGGTAACGAAGGTAGTCAAACTTTGACTTTGACTACCTCTCCGTTTGACTGCGATATCACAAAAGTATTAACTATGACTTTGACTTTGACTAGTAGTCATAACAACACTATTTTGATCAAATCGCTGCAGCGCCAGCAGCTTCTCTCTTTGACCATTACCATTACCTTGTCCTGTTTCATTACAGCACTGTAAGAGGTAGAACAAATCTCTCTTTGACCATTGTCATTACCTTGCCCTGTTTCATTAGATTGCTGTAAGAGGTGAAACAAATTCTTCATTTTGATCAAATCGCTGTGGTGGTGGCAGCTCCTCTGTTTCGCCATTTTATTACCTTGGCCTGTTTCATTATAGCATGGTAAGAGGTGGAACCAATTCTTCATTTTGATTAAATCGCTGCAGTGGTGGCAGCTCCTCTCTTTGGCCATTTTATTACCTTGGCCTGTTTATTATGGCACTGTAAGAGGTGGAACAAATTCTTCATTTTGATCAAATCGCTGCAGTGGTGGCAGCTCCTCTCTTTGACCATTGTCATTACCTTGGCCTGTTTCATTACAGCACTGTAAGAGGTGGAACAAATCCTTCATTTTGATCAAATCACTGCGGTGGCAGCAGCTCCTCTCTTTGGCCATTTTATTACCTTGGCCTGTTTCATTATGGCACTGTAAGAGGTGGAACAAATTCTTCATTTTGATCAAATCGCTGCAGTGGTGGCAGCTCCTCTCTTTGACCATTGTCATTACCTTGTCCTGTTTCATTAGATCACTGTAAGAGGTGGAACAAATTCTTCATTTTGATCAAATCGCTGCAGCACCGGCAGCTCCTCTACTTTGGGCATTTAATTACCTTGGCCTGTTTCATTACAGCACTGTAAGAGGTGGAACAAATTCTTCGTTTTGATCAAATCGCTCCAGTGGCGGCAGCTCCTCTCTTTGGCCATTTTATTACCTTGGCCTGTTTCATTTCAGCACTGTAAGAGGTGGAACAAATGCTTCATTTTGATCAAATCGCTGCAGTGGCGGCAGCTTCTCTCTTTGACCATTACCATTACCTTGTCCTGTTTCATTACAGCACTGTAAGAGGTAGATCAAATCTCTCTTTGACCATTGTCATTACCTTGCCCTGTTTCATTAGATTGCTGTAAGAGGTGGAACAAATTCTTCATTTTGATCAAATCGCTCTGGTGGTGGCAGCTCCTCTGTTTGGCCATTTTATTACCTTGGCCTGTTTCATTATACCATGGTAAGAGGTGGAACAAATTCTTCATTTTGATTAAATCGCTGCAGTGGTGGAAGCTCCTCTCTTTGGTTATTTTATTACCTTGGCCTGTTTCATTATGGCACTGTAAGAGGTGGAACAAATTCTTCATTTTGATCAAATCGCTGCAGTGGTGGCAGCTCCTCTCTTTGACCATTGTCATTACCTTGGCCTGTTTCATTACAGCACTGTAAGAGGTGGAACAAATCCTTCATTTTGATCAAA